>OLKM01001404.1:131007-138988 GCA_900291075.1 Melanogrammus aeglefinus | reverse complement strand
AAGCTGCAGTGACAAGACCGGATCGTGTTGCTGGCACAACTCCTTACTTCCCCTGTCTGACTTCGCCTTTTCTCATGAGTAGAGTAGATAGGCTGGTAGGTGGCTTGGCTCCACGGTCGCCCTATGGACATCAGCTCTTTTGGCTTGGGCTGCTCTCACACATCGAGTGAGGAAGTTGTTTCCCCCGCCAGAGCTCCTCCGACACCTTCACCCTCTCTTCACCGGCTAAATGTCGTTTTCCTTTGCCGCTGTGGAGACTTTCATTCACCTGTTCCAGTGAGCAGTCCAGGATCACGGGTTCATGCTCCTTTGGCAGTGTGTCTGCGGTTATCTGCAGTGTACCATGGCATTCTGTGCAGCTACCAACTATAATTAGGCACCTTGAGGCACTGTTGGGGTGCACTTTTGCCCTTTTAAAGGTAAGGGTACATTCAGACTGTTTTGCTCTCCAAATTTTCTCACTTAGAAGGCGAGTCCAAGAGGGCTTTAAAATTGAATGAACGCCTTGCATTGCTTTTGGTTTCACTGCACTGGTACAGTGCTTCCTCCAAAAACTGCTCCTTCCATTCCTGAAAAGGAATCTGCAGTTCGAACACAACTGTGTCCGATTGGCGGTCATCTGAACTGGGAGACTCCTCAGGATGTTCCTCCATCTTCCCCAGCTTTTCCCAAATGTCATGCCTATTCAGTTTGACATAGGTGTACAGGGCTTTTGGTGTCATTCTGCATCCAAGCTCCTCACTCAGATTTGCCCAGATTGCATGTGAGGGTGGCACAATGTCCTGGCCGTGCAATATGTCGTCCTTGGCTGCCAACATAACTTTAGTGACCTCATCGTGGCCACAAGATGGGATCCTCGGCATCTAAGGGAAAACCATTACATTTGTAATTAATGTCTTTGGTTGAATTTTTGATCACAGCATGTACGTCTATTACAAGAAGTAATGTTTTGTAATTTCAGTTTTAATGTAATTTATGTACAATCCTTGCTTGTTATGTTGTTAGTTCGTGTTAATAAATGTGATGACTGTTCAGTCTTAGATCTAGTTTGTCATTGAGAATGCAATATAACTCTCTAGGTCTTCAGAATGGTTTGACAATGTCTCTTACAAATCTGAGGTCTCTAAGTATTGTATATGGTAAAACGATGTGTAACCAGATATCCAATTTAACATGAGATGCATACATTCTCCATAGGTTTGTTATAGATATATTAAACTACATATAACCATATACAGTAAAAAAAAAGAAAAAGAAAGAAAGTGGTTACAGCTGTTAAAATCTTTGGTCCATATCAGCCTATCATATGCTATCAACACCTTTGCATTTGGGCATGTAATGAGGTACAATGTGCCCTCGTACTCCTAGCGCAAAACGTTTAAGCAGCACTAAGGAGTTTTTTGCTCCCCTAGTAATTTCCCTACCGACACCCATGGCAAGGCCGGAGATGCCATTCTCCATATTAAAAGTAATTGTAGCGGCACAATTTTTTCTCAAGTTGTTATTTTTAAGGTAGAATTGTTACAATTTGTTATTTTTAATTTACTGATATTGGTGCGCTACTACCACTAACTGGATAAACGGTACCTCCACTGTACATTAGCCATGCCCATCCCCCATTACTCGTGTCAGCTCCAAATTGATACGTTGAGTTTTTCTCCCACGATGAGCTGTTAGTTTGCTAATGACTAGCAGCTTTTTTATCATATGCATTTCATTTCTTATCTAAAACGAATGTATTTAAAACATAGTTAAATTTGAGTCATTTCTGGTCAAACATTAAGTTTTAATAAAGAAATGTGTAATGTTGGGTGCTATATCTTACCTTTGACAGATGAAGTTCGTTGCAGTTATTTGGGGTTCCTTCTTTTTCAAGAACAATCACCAGAAAGTAGGCTACAGATTGGTGAAATAACTATATCTCTCAAGTTTAGCATACCTGCCAACATTTGACTAGCAAAATCCGGGAGATTTCGGCGGCGGGGGGCGGGGCCGGTGGTGGGGAGCATGGATGACAGAGGTGGTTTACAAATGTTGGTTTTAAGGGATGTTGTGCATTTAAGTAGCTATTTTATAGACAACATATTCATTCATGTAGTCTTCAGTATATAAATAAAATACACAATAACTGTATTCATTAACAAAAAACGTATTTTTTATGTATCATTATGTATGTATTCACAATGAATTCATTGACAATCACTTATTTATTAACTAACTATTACAATAACTTATCAATTCATGACACAACAAAATCATTCTCATGAACATAACAGAAACAATTAGTGTTTCATGCACAAGTCTTAAAACTACTACTGTTTTGTTTATTAACCAATTTTTTTTTTAATGTATTATTATTTATGTATTCACAATCACTTATTAATTATTATAACAACTAACTATTTGATATTGAATCATACTCTTTGGTCCATTCCGACCTTAAAAAGTACACATATATATTTAATCTTCTTTCGATGGTACACCCGCCTCTGCCATTTTTATACGAACATTTTACGGAGTTTGCTCCGCCATGTTGTTTTTTTTTAGCTCTGCGCTCTTTGAGAAGTGACCATAGACGTGATCTGATTGGCCTACAGCCTGTGCTGTCGTATTTGCTGCAAATGCATTTGATTGGCTGACGCTTGCGTTGCCTCTCATGCTTGCGTTTGATACATGATCTGGCAACTTTAGAACATTCGACACACATTTTGATTTGATTATAAATAAAATAAGTTTGGACTTTGTGAAATATGGGAGTTAACCGGGAGAAATGAAAAAACGGGAGGGCGGCGGGAGATGGATCAGAAAACGGGAGAAACCCGGGAAAAACGGGAGAGTTGGCAGCTCCTGTCGCTCATTACTCCTCTTCAAAAACCTGCTCTCTACCAGCGGCTTCCAGCTGTGCACCCCGTTGTGCAGGTCAAAAGGGATTGGGGGACGATAGAGAGGTCACCCAATCACTTGATCCCAGAGTTCCATAGAGACCCTGACCTTCACTGGCTATCCCAAGTCCAGTTTCATGGTCCCCCGAACCCCCCCCACCCCTGACCCACCTGTCCAGTTGTTGTCAATACAGAAGCTGGAGGAGAGCGTCATCATTAGCGTGTTCATCAGTCAAATCACGTTCATCCTGCCATCCACATATAGAGAGTGTGCGTGTGGAAATACATACCGTCTTATTTTGTTATTAGGACTTTGACACCATCTGTTCTTACCGGACAATCGGTGGCCTTCATACAAATCCTTTTGGGATTCATTCATTCACATATCCCCCTTATTTTATCACTTCACAATAGTTTATAAACATTTACTAATTGGTACAAATATTAATTTTGACAGCAGAAAAAAATCACAAACAGGACAAACAAATGAGACTATTTGTATGACATTTTGACGTTGACAGGGGGCTGTTACATAACAAAACAACATAGCAAAATCAAGTTTTAATAATAACTTGTCACATGAGAGAATTCAAACGGGAATATATTTTAAACTATAGTGGCACAAACATTCATTTTGACTGCGACAAACCAGCACAAACGTAGCACTAACAATAGAGACCATTTTGACGCGATTTGAACGTTCTAGGGGTGCTGGTTGCAAAACAAGTGGTCTGTTTACATAACAAGAAGGGAAAATAAAGTTTTATGAATTACTTAAAAAGTAAAGTATCAAAAACATTTCTTTTAACAGCACAAACCAGCACTAACGTAGCACTAAACATAGAGACAATTTTGACGCGATTTGAAGATGGAGGGGGGGCTGAGTGACGTCACGTGAGAAAAATCAAACTGGAATACCTTTTAAACTATAGTTGCACAAATATTTCTTTTGACTGCACAAACCAGCACAAACGTAGCACTAACGATAGAGACCATTTTGACGCGATTTGAAGGAGGACGGGGGTGAGTGACGTCATGTGTGAAAAATCAAACGGGAACAACTAAGAAACCATAATAGGCAAAAACAATTTCTTTTGACGGCACAAACCAGCACAAACGTAGCACTAACGATTGGGACTATTTTGATGAGATTTGGGCGTGAACGGGGGGCTGGGTGACGTCACATGCCAGAAAATGCAATTTTGAATTACTCAAAATCCTTACCAGCACAAACGATAATTTTTACGGCACAAACCAGCACAAAACTAGCACAAACGAACAGCAGTGTTATTTTAATATTTTGAATGAGACGGGGGGCCAACTTCACACAGGTGAGGTGGGAAGCTCTTCCTCAAGAAGATATGTTTCAGCTTATGAGGCAAATCTGTCTTACTATAACAGGTTTGGCAGATTGATGGTCATGTCATCTGAATGTAAATATAAAAAAACTTGCCAGGAAAATCTCTACTATCATTTATTTCAATCTGTGAAAATATTTTTTCCACGAGGCACAATTTTTGTTTGTTTCACGGTATTAATTTTGTGAATGGAACATAGTGCTTTTTCACGTGAAAACATTTTAAAAAAAAAAAGAAAAAAAAAAATTAGAAAATGTTCTCTGTATAGACAGCGATTGTAGGCTACCCAACCCACTCAGAGATAAGAAGTCTGTGGAAATCAAAACAAAAACCCAGATCTCATCTTCCCCCTTCAAGTCTGTCAGCTTTGCCAGAATGGCCACCGATAAGGCCGGTCCATCATGTCATAAAAAGCAACAACATCCCTGAGCTGCCTGTCTGCTGGAGTCTGCTTTCTGCTCTCCCAGTTCCTCTTCCAGTAAAGGGTCTCAGCAATCACATGGGAAGGCAGGCAACAATAGTGTGAGACAGAGAAAAAAAAATTGACATTCATATATATTCACATATTTATTTTGTTACCATATCGGAGAGCTACATTTTTACACAAAAGTGACAAATTTAAGTCGGTGGGTTTGAGATTTCCCTCTCCAACCTTTGACAAACCCAGTATGAACACTCTCTCAGCATGAAAGAGCCTGGTGTGAAATGAAATCTGGGTGCTCCGAGTGTTATCCAGGAGAGAAAGGCTAAGTCTCATTCATTTGTTTTCTACCAAACAAGGTGGACTTAAAACTAAACACAGACCTCACTTATAAACACCTAAAGGTGCCACACTTGAAGGAATGGTTCAAGATTTTTGGAAACGCACCTGTTCGAGTTCGAGAATTAGACGAAAAGAGCAATGCCGTTCCGACCCTTGTAGTGTGCACAAAGCTATATTAAAAATAAAAAAAAACAAAAGTGCCTTGGTTTTTGCTAGAACTAGTTCTATGCTACCCTGTTACGTGCCCCTCCTGTTAACACATAACAGAACAGGAACAGGAGGGACACGTAACATACCCAGTTCTATGATCTCATTTAGAAAGATCTTATTTTGAAACTTGGCCGACTAGTTCTATGCTATCCATAAATACCACAACTCTTATCTAAAACGGTCGTATTTTGAACTACTTTTATCCTATGCTATCTAGTTCTATGATCTTATTTAGGAAGAAGATGAAGGGGGCGTTCCAGTCGATGAAGGGGGCGTTCCCGTTGGCGAAAACGGGAACGCCCACCAGCGCAAGAACGCCCATTTGTGGCTGCAGTTGGATGTAGTTGCATCTTCGCGCAGTGAGTCCCGTTATTACACCAAATTTGGCGACCCGCCGAAAGTGTGACCCCAATGTCGCTGTTGCATAATGTGCAACTCGCGCTTGCGCAGTGCAAAACGACATTTATTTTTTTCGCAATTTCCGGTGTGCTGGTGGATGTTCTGTGCGTGGATGTCTGGAGGGTGTGCGTAGATGTCTGCAGCCAGACTCTCTTGGAGAGTGTGTGCGCGTGTGTGTGTTTGTGTGTGTGGTAGCAAGTGCATACCCACACACACACACACACACACACACACACACACACACACACACACACACACACACACACACACACACACACACACACACACACACACACACACACACACACACACGCACACACACACACCGCAGCGATGAGAATGACGCGTTTATTTGTGAGTACATGCGTGTGTCTTCGCGTCTGACCACCAGATGGCAGCAGAGTAGCGCCTCCCGGTCGACCTGCCGGCGGACGCAGGCAGCGCTGATGAATGATGGTCAGGTATGTTCGAATCACCCTGTAGAGGACTGCATCGAGCCGCGGGGATGAGTGATCAACTACTTTCTCTCGCAATCCGTCTATGCTATCCGCAAAGAAATGGGTAGAAAGCTCTCTCTCTCTAAAATTATTGTGTGTGTGTGTGTGTGTGTGTGTGTGTGTGTGTGTGTGTGTGTGTGTGTGTGTGTGTGTGTGTGTGTGTGTGTGTGTGTGTGTGTGTGTGTGTGTGTGTGGGAGGTGGGAGAGAGAACGAGAAATGAGGAGATAGTGAGAGAGAGGGGAGGCGTGGACCTGCCAATGCTTTCACTGCAGCAGATAATAAGGGCCGCGCGCAGGAACGCAATGAGCGAAGCAACACGTGGCAAATGTCTCCATGGTCCTTCATTAAATTTCACCAAGGTTCGTTTTTGACGCCAAAACACACATGTCAGCGTGTTCCCACTCCTAGGCGTTCAAACTAAACGGGCACAACACTTACGCAGCACAGTTCTTGGTGATCACGGTGCAAGCGCAACACTTGTCCGCACAGTTCTCGCGAGATCAGGGCGCTGCGCACCAAACGCTGCGTTAACTTGCGATCCCCGACAAAGTCTGGAAGTGCTGCTGGTGAACTATAATATAACACGCGCGTGCTCACACGCGCATATTCTTAGCAAGCACGCGCAAACATATACCCACACGCTTAAAAAGACGCACGCACAGACACGCACTCTTAGTAGCCTACGCGCACACAGAAACACACACGCGGAGTAAGCACGCGAAAACAGACGGACACACACTTGCTTAGTAAGCACGCGCACACACACACATTCACACGCTTCATAAGCACGCGCACACTGACGGACACACACGCTTGTGAACTTATTGTGTGCGCAATTAAGAAAGCGCACGAGCTCAAAGACAGAGCTGATCGCGCGCACACATATATATGAGGAGGGGGGTGGGGGAGGTCTCCTGTCTCTCTGGGACTTATGCTTCTCCCCTCCTCGTGGGAGCCGCTTCCTCGCGCTCAGCTTTCAGCAGTCTCTCTCTCTCTCTCTCTCTCTCTCGCTCTCTCTCTCTCTCTCTCTCTCTCTCTTCTCTCTCAGCTTTCATCCTCTCTCTCTCTCTCTCTCTCTCTCTCTCTCTCTCTCTCTCTCTCTCTCTCTCTCTCTCTCTCTCTCTCATTCCTTCCGAAGCGACTAAGGGCTCGAGCCTATAATTTTTCTCCCGCGCGTCTAGTTCCTCGCGCATAGAACGCACCGGCAGCAGGAGACGCGGCTCTCCCGGTCAAAGTTAATGCAGAGCCTCCGTTTTTCCGATAAAACGGTCGCCGATCCAAAGTTATTTTAAGATATGTAAGGATTGTCCCTTTTTTTCCCCCTGCGTCTACGGCGCGAAACAGGCATCCCCACGCGCGGTGTGGCAGCAGCATGGCGGGAAACAACGACAGCCTCGCGGAGTTCCTCCAGTGTCTCACGCGGAGGAACGTCTCCGCGAGCCCTGGAACGCCGAACGGCACAGCGAGCGCCACTTGTGGCAACGTTACCGCCCTCACGAGACCCCCGTCCGGTCGCCAAAAAGGTAGGATAGAGCTCTTCTAGACGCAACAATGATATATGACATACGAATTATTAAATAATGTTGCCTATGAAAAATATAATTATAATTATTTATTAATAGTAACATTTAATAATACACTATAGCCTATGTCATGCACTATAGAGAACTATATTCTCGTGCACTATAGCCTTTCTCGTGCACTATAGCCTATGTCATTATCAATAAATGTTCCCTTTAATAAATTATAAAGATGGAAGATGATAGGTTAATGACTTTCCCCTAAGTCTACCGTACGAATTTTGTGACACTATTAGAGTTTAGAGAGATTTTATATTCATATTTATTATTTTCATATTTCATTTCAATATT
>OLKM01001404.1:66007-126007 GCA_900291075.1 Melanogrammus aeglefinus | reverse complement strand
AGTGGAGGTTAAGATGAATGCTGTATCCTTCTCCAAGTCTAAAACATGGAACTCTCTGTGAGAGTGCCCGTCTCTGAATCAGACACTTCGATTAAGACCTTTCTGACCAATTAGGGCGGACCCTTCCCTGATTGGCTCAGGGAATCTATCTTGCCGGTCAATAATGTATAATGTGTGTGTGTGTGTGTGTGTGTGTGTGTGTGTGTGTGTGTGTGTGTGTGTGTGTGTGTGTGTGTGTGTGTGTGTGTGTATTAGCACATGCAAGAGAGAGTCTTTCTCTCTGTAATGCCGCGTTCACACCAAAATACACATTTGTCGCTGCGTTGTCACCCAAGTTTTGTCGCGGGACAAATCATAATCTGTCGCTGTGCAAGATTTTTCAGGCAAATTTGTTGCGCCGCATCTTTTGCCCGCCAACTGTGCTTCATGCCCATTCATTCTCAACCATGGCCGAGATAACCACCATTGCATGTCTTTACCTGTTGTGGAAGAGGGAGAGACGTCAGAGAACCCGACGCAGTCTATTCATAATATTGTAATGACCACGGAAGAGGCGGTGAATGAAGAATTGATTAGACAGTGATTTATGAGATAGGCCTACCATATAAACCGATAAACCTTTGGGACACACAAGACCAGTGACCATAGCAACGCCGGTAAACAAAGCCCAATCCTTTCGCGTTTGGTGTGAACGCACCGTAAAGGGTTATCTGCACTCTGATTGGTTATCGAGCAGGTGTGCAGCCACCCCCAGCTCCCAGAGAAATCGTAGATAATAGTAAAAAAGTAAATATTAATATTAAATTGATATAGCACCTTTCATACAGGAATTACATACAGGAGAGAGAGAGAGAGAGAGAGAGAGAGAGAGAGAGAGAGAGAGAGAGAGAGAGAGAGAGAGAGAGAGAGAGAGAGAGAGAGAGAGAGAGAGAGAGAGAGAGAGAGAGAGAGAGAGACTCGTTGCAATAAACCGGTTTAAACACGATCCACCTGTTAGGAAACAGAGGTTGCCTTCCTGTAAAGGGGGTATTTACCGTTTTTCGTCTTCTATTCTAATAGACAGGCCTTGTAAACACACACTTAAGGAATGTGTAGTATTTCAGAGAGAGAGAGAGAGAGAGAGAGAGAGAGAGAGAGAGAGAGAGAGAGTTAGTGTGGTTGTGTGTGTCTCTATCTCATGTGTCATTGTTGAATAGTCTTTGTGTGTTTTGTGTGCGTGTCTATCCAAATGTGTTTGTGTGTCTCTATGGACGTGTGCGTGTGTGTCTATCTACTTATGTGTGCGTGGCTCTATGGACGCGTGTGTGTGTGTGTTTGCGCTTATCTTTATCTACTTGTGTGTGTATGAGTGTCTCTATCTACTGGTGTGTGGGTTTGCGTGCGTGTCTCTCTGGACGTGTGTGTAGAGAGACGCCGAGATCGTTTATTGGCCTGTGGCATGTGCCCCCGCGACCACTGACATACCATGGCATATGGCGTTCAGGAACGGTAACTGCCGTTCCCAACAATGGTATATGACACCAACACGTCCCGCCTCCTCCGTATAATTTCAAGTAAGCCCGTTTCAGCGCTAAAAACAAATAAAAGCCTGCGCTATTTTCAAAAGCATCTGTCATTTCAAAAGCAACAACAAACAGATTGCACATATCCTAACAGCAGACTGGACGAGAGAAACGTATAAATCCCTTTATTTACGGCGTTATGTTGTGATATAGTGTCAATAGAGGCCAAATATATATAGCTTTACATTTACGGCAATACTTGTCTTGAAATTATACGGAGGAGGCAGGGGGTGCTGGTGTCATATATAGCCTACCATTGTCGTTCCTGAACGGTAACTGCCGTTCCACCTGAACGGCAGTTACCGTTCAGGAACGCCATACGCCATGGTATGTCAGTGGTCGCGGTGGCACATGCCACAGGTCAATAAACGATCTCGGTGCTACTGGGTGTGTATGCGTGTCTATGTGTGTGTGTGTGTGTGTGTGTGTGTGTGTGTGTGTGTGTGTGTGTGTGTGTGTGTGTGTGTGATGTATGTGTGTGTGCGTGTGTGCGTGAGTGTGTGCGTGCATGCGTGCGTGCGTGCGTGCGTGTCTTTATTTACGTTTATGCGTGTCTATCTACCTGTGTGTGTTTCCATCTACGTGTGTGTGTCTTTATTTACGTGTGTGTGTGTGTGTGTGTGTGCGTTTCCATCTACGTGTGTGTGCTCGGTGCGTGGTGATGCCTTCCCCATAATAATAATGACTGTTGGGACCACCGGGGTAATATCGAACCGCCATCGCCACGGCGACAAGGGGACGACCAAATAAGGCAGCATAATCACAAGGTAGGTAGGGGAGGGGAGGGGAGCGGTGGTGGGTGCGGGGGGGGCGCTGAAATTAAGACAGAGGCTGTGCTGTCACGACATTATGATTTATCGTCTAGCATTAAGACATGTTCGAAACGTATGAAACGTCTTCAAAATGAAAGTAGGCGCTATACCATGCTTAGCACTAAAGATAGCTAAGATAAGGTGCTACACCAGTGGTTCTCAACCTTTTTTGAGCAAACGCCCCCCCTGACCTTACCCTGATCCTCTTAAGCTAACAACCCCACTCACACTCGTCTTATTTTGCTTAAAGGTTTCAATGCATCGTTTTTCATTGATTTTGCAGTGATCACTAATAGCAATGAATGCCCTCTGAGTCGATTTTGGTTGAAAAAATATCTAAATAAATGTTAATATTAAATATGATAATATAATTACTATAAATATTAATGAATATTCATGACATACAAATGTCTCACCTCTGATTGGCTAACAGCACTGTTCATCACTGTAATAAACCCAATTCAACTTCCAGAGCGACACACGGGGGGTGGAGGGGGGGGGGGGGTAGAGAGAGAGAGAGAGCGAGAGAGCGAGAGAGCGAGCGAGCGCGAGAGAGCGAGCACACACCTCCTGCTGTGCCCCGTCAATGAATGAATGGCCCGGGCACCGTGACAGCGGCCCAGGCAACAGATTGCACGCAGAGGCCTAATTAGGCCTATATATTTTGTATTTGAAATGCAACAGTCTTTTCGTGGAGACTACGCTCAGAGTAGCTGGAACTGAACAACAGCAAGAGGAAGGAGGAAAACGGGCTATGAAACTAAATTTGTAATTTTTTTCTTGCTATCGGCCATGTTTGATTGTGTTGTGTTGGTTATTGAACTGATAACCCGCAAACTTGGGTTATGTTTATCAGCGATAGAGATCATGACGATAGCTGATGTTACGGGAGTCCGGGCATGTGCAGGAATGAACCGCACTGCCTGTATGACCACTGTTACACTGCGCATAGACAGTAAAAAATAGCTGAGGAGGTAGAGGGGTCAGAAACGAAGAAATGAAAATAGGCTATTTATTTCAGGTAGCCTAATTTTTCGCCAAAAAATTTAAAACCATAAAAGTTTAAAATCCTCCCCCAAAAAATAAAAAAAATAACGTTCCCAGCGTTTCCCTAGGTTTTGCAAACGCCCCCCAGGGGGCGGTACCGCCCCCGTTGAGAAACCATGTGCTACACAATGCTAAGTACTAAAGAAACCGAGAATAAGATGCTACACGATGCTAAGTACTGAAGATACCTAGGATAAGATGTTCCACCATGCTGAGTACTAAAGATAGCTAGGATAAGATGCTACACGATGCTAAGTGCTAAAGATAGCTAGGATAAGATGTTCCACAATGCTAGGTACTAAGGATAGCTAAGGTAAGATGCTACACCATGCTGAGTTCTAAATATAGCTAGGATAATATGCTACACAACTAAGTACTATAAACAAGTAAGACATACAATAAGTGTGTACACCAAGTGCCAGGATGTACCACATCAAATAAGTGTGTACATTAAGTGCCAGGATGTACAAATACACAGTAAGTTAGTAAAACCGAGTAAAACCGAACTGAAAACTAAATAGGATAGATGTTTTCCTGAGTCAGCCCGGAGCGTAATCAACCCTATGAGTCTGTAGGGAGAGAGAACAGAGTAATCGAGGCAAAGATATACTACCCATCAGCTGGGGCAGTGATTGTATTGATCACACACACACAAACACACAATTACAGAAGCACACACACACACACACACACACAAACACACACACACACGCATTCTGTAGTCGTCGTTGGCAATGTCTTTGCATATCATCAGATGAAGAGAGAGAGAGAGAGAGAGAGAGAGAGAGAGAGAGAGAGAGAGAGAGAGAGAGAGAGAGAGAGAGAGAGAGAGAGAGAGAGAGAGAGAGAGAGAGAGAGAGAGAGGGGGGGGCAGGGGGAGAGAGAGAACGCTGCTTACACAAGATAGTTCATGCGTCTCGGAGGTCTGTAGTCTGGCCCGAGCCAATCAGTTATTGTATTCCCTTGATTTCAGACACACTTCGAAGCTGTTTGCTATGGTTTAGTTGTGCTGTGTTCAAGTCCTGCCTGCCCGTGGGTTAAACATTTGCTTATAGATGTTAAAGAGGAGTACACATGTTATCTTCATAGGCTTAGTGTGCAAGTTTGAACAGAAGGTTTGCATATTGGGCTTCTTAAGTTAAAGTACACATAGCAATCATGAGAGAGAGCGAGAGCGAGAGAGAGAGAGTACTATGTCCTCACATTGTTTGTCTATACATCACACTGCTTTTTAAACCAGTTTTGCGACTGTCAAAACATTTCACGCCTTTTCAAACCAGGAGAAATGTAAATGTTGTCAAAGAGCAAAAGCTCTCTGACAACATGTGTCCACTTCCAAACACAGTGCAAAGCACTGTGTTTGGAAGTGGAGAGACGCCACCTTATGCAAAGAGATGATGAACTTACTGTGAAATGTAATGTATTCTAGCTATTTCTGTTGTATACGGGGAATGGGTTAACCTAGTGCTTGTTAGTGCTATGAAGATCTTTACTGTACCGACAGAGATATATTGATGTTTCTCTTTCTTCTGAAAAACAAAGCCAAAGTTAAAAAAAATGCATTGTAGAGAGTGAGATTAAAGATTCTGCAGAAAGCTAAAGCTAAATAAAGCTAAAGCTAAATACTGTGTTTGCATTCTATATATTGTATATTATACTGTTAAAGCAGTGCATGAGACAATTTATGTTGGCATGCACCAAAGCCCTACTTGAATGACTGATCACACTAAACCTCTTGGAAACCATCTCCAAAAGCAACCGGCCTGACTGAATTACTGTAATAGATTTTACTTAATGCCTTAATTGACTTCTTTAATTTAACATATCCTCTGGCGCTTCTGTCTGACACTCCCATCAACCAGGACTGGGGTAGGTACATGCCCAGGGTTAGTTATCGACCATATGGGTTACCATGATGAACACCAGTGTGTAAGCTACGCTAGGCTAATTGCGGCATGATGCTATATGAGAAAGAGCGGGAAAATTTGACTTACCTCTTTCAGAAATTGTGTTGTTTGGTAATTTTTGTAATTTGGTAATTTTTGTAATTTGTAATTTAGGAATTTCTCATTTAGTAATTTGACAAATTTCTGATACGGGGGATTAATAAAGTTACATCTAATCTCATGTATTTTGCTAAGTAACAATAGCGCCTAAAGCTATTTTGTGCTGTTTTGTGAGCAAATTAATAAAACATTCACGGTCAGGGTTTTAAAATGCTGCTGACTCTCCCAATATGTTAATTGTGCTGAGAGAGAGAGAGAGAGAGAGAGAGAGAGAGAGAGAGAGAGACGACGATAGAGAGAGAGAGAGAGAGAGAGAGAGGAGAGAGAGAGAGAGAGAGAAGAGAGAGAGAGAGAGAGAGAGAGAGAGAGAGAGAGAGAGAGAGAACGCTTCTTATACATGATAGATTGCTAGATGTTTAATGCTTTGTTGTTTAATGCGTCTCGGAGGTCTGTCGTCTGGCCCGAACCAATCAGTTATTGTATTCCCTTGATTTCAGACACACGTTGAAGCTGTTTGCTATTGTTCAGTTATGCTGTGTTCAAGTCCTGACTGCCCGTGGGTTAAACATTTTCTTATAGATGTTACAGACATACCAGAATTTGTATGTCGAGTACTTATAATTATTAAGATGTTCTTGATCGTTAATGTAACACACACATGTTATCTTCATAGGCTTAGTGTGCAAGTTTGATCAGAGGGTTTGCATATTGGGCTTCTTAAGTTTAAGCACACATAGCAAACATCAAGGAGAGAGAGAGAGAGAGAGAGAGAGAGAGAGAGAGAGAGAGAGAGAGAGAGAGAGAGAGAGAGAGAGAGAGAGAGAGAGAGAGAGAGAGAGAGAGAGAGAGAGAGAGAGAGAGAGAGAGAGAGAGAGAGAGTACTATGTCCTCACATTGTTTGTCTGTACATCACACTGCTTTTTAAACCAGTTGTGCGACTGTCAAAACATTTCCCACCTTTTCAAACCAGGAGAAATGCAAATGTTGTCAAAGAGTGAGTTTAAGCAAAGCACTGTGTTTAGAAGTGGAGAGACGCCACCTTATGCAAAGAGATGAACTTACTGTGAAATGTAATGCATTGTAGCTATTTCTGTTGTATACGGGGAATGGGTTAATCTAGTGATTGTTAGTGCTATGAAGATCTTTACTGTACCGACAGAGATATATTGATGTTTCTCTTTCTTCTGAAAAACAAAGCCAGAAATCTAAAGCTAAATAAAGCTAAAGCTAAATACTGTGTTTGCATTCTATATATTGTATATTATACTGTTAAAGCAGCGCATGAGACAATTTATGTTGGCATGCACCAAAGCCCTACTTGAATGACTGATAGATAGATAATAGATTTTACTTAATGCCTTAATTGACTTCTTTAATTTAACATATCCTCTGGCGCTTCTGGCTGACACTCCCATCAACCAGGACAGGGTTAGTTATCGACCATATGGGTTACCATGATGAACACCAGTGTGTAAGCTACGGTAGGCTAATTGCGGCACGATGCTACGCGAGAAAGACCGGGAAAATCGGACTTACTTCTTTTGTAAATTGTGTTTTTTGTAAATTTTGTAATTTTGTTATTTGGTAATTTTTTTAATTTGGTAATATTTGTAATTTGTAATTTAGGAATTTCTCATTTAGTAATTTAACAAATTTCTGCTACGGGGGATTAATAAAATTGCATCTAATCTCATGTATTTTGCTACGTAACAATAGCGCCTAAAGCTATTTTGTGCTGTTTTGTGAGCGGATTACTTAAATATTCACGGTCAGGGTTTTAAAATGCTGCTGACTCTTCCAATATGTTGATTGTGCTGAGAGAGAGAGAGAGAGAGAGAGAGAGAGAGAGAGAGAGAGAGAGAGAGAGAGAGAGAGAGAGAGAGAGAGAGAGAGAGAGAGAGAGAGAGAGAGAGAGAGAGAGAGAGAGAGAGAGAGAGAGAGAGAGAGAGAGAGAGAGAGAGAGAGAGAGAGAGAGAAGGTGAGGGGGAAAGAGGGAGAAGGAGACAGGGAGCCAAGGAAAGAGAGAGAGAAGGACAGAGAGAGAAAGTGTAACATATTTACTGCCTCTGCGTTTCATCATAAAGTCAGACTCTGACTCTGTCCCTCTCCGCGGGGGCAATATTAACAGTTGTTAATATTGGGGCAATTGGTTATTATCAATATCAATGCTACGGCATTAGGGGATGGCGTTAGGAAGGCCAATTAAGCTGCGTTCTGCTAACCAATAGCACTAACTACAACGTTTCCATGGCATAAAACAATCAGCAAGTGTCTAGGTGAGCTGGGGATGAGAACAGAAATGGGAAATGATTTGGCAGAATTCATGAAGTCACGTAAATAGCCTTAACAAAGGCACCGTCACGCCGGCCAGATACTGAAGTGACCTTGTAAAAGGACTGTATTTCTATAGTGCTTTTCTAACCAGTGGTCCACTTTACAATACTGCCTCACATTCATCCATTCATACACACATTCACCCAGTGATACACGCATTCACCCATACATATACACATTCACCCATGTATGCACACATGCACCCATTCATAAACCAATTCATACACACATTCACCAATTTATATACACATTCACCCATTCACAACCCCATTCACCCATTCATACACATTCACCCATTCATTCACCCATTCACACACCGACGGCGGAGCGGACTCCTCAGGGTGACAGCCAGCTCGTCAGGAGCTGTCAGGGTGAGGCGTCTCGCTCAGGGACACCTCCACACTCGGAGGAGCCGGGGATCCAACTATCAACCCGTGTACGAAAACGGTTTCGGGAAGTTTAGAAGTTGTGTCGTGTTGATCTGTTCAATCCAACGGAGAAGGAGGGGTTTTGTCATTTGGATGGAATATGTGGAAAAGAGAGAGAGTAAGAGCGAGTAAAATATTGAAATGATTGCAAAAGCTGGGAAGGAAGACTCATTGGAAATGCATGGAAATAGTAATCCATGCATACGACATTATAACAAAATAGACCCCTTCCTACAAAACTGTCTTGTTCAGTTGATGTTATCTCCTGCTCTATTTTTGGGAATCATCTCAGCTCTGGCCCTTATCACCTGCAGGGCTAGGGGTTTGAAACCTCTTCAAGTGCCTTCTTGTGCCTATCGCAAGGTTTGCTGTGCAGATAAACTAATCAGGACAATCAGAGCTGAAGGGGTTCCTCGAGATAGGGGGGCGACATATAGTTAGTCATTACTGTCTAAAACGTTTTTTTTTCATGCTTTCGTTGAGGCCTTTTTTGTCTCTCTCGCTACCTCTCACACTGTCTGTCTGTCTGTGTCTCTCTCTCTGTCTCTCTCTGTCTTTCTCTCCCCCTCCCTCGCTCCCTCTGTCACACTGACTCTCTCTGTCACACTGTTTCTCTGTCACACTGTCACACTCTCTCCCTTTCTCTCTCTCCTTTCTCTCTCCCTCTCCCCCTCCCTCCTCTCTCTCCCTCTCCCTCTCCCTGCTCTCACCGACCTGCCAGATACTAGCGCAGAATCCATTCAAACATGAACGCCTTTTCATGATGAGATACCCCAGCTCACCCAATTCCCTGCTCGAGTTGGTGTCTCGCTGCAAAGGTGTGAATCAATCCATTTGTGATGAATTCCCCCCCCCCCCCCCTCCCACCTGTTAACAAAGTTCACCAGTGACTCCGGTTAGTGAACAGAACACATGTTAACGTCACTTCTGGCCCTCAGACGCCTACGAAAGGATGAGGCACATCTGTGGAAAGAGTGTGGGTCTCTCCCTCTCCCTCTCCCTCTCCCTCTCCCTCTCAGGGGGGAATTTTCCAGCTGAAACACTTTGCAACAGATGCTGACTGTTTGAAATGGCCCTGACAGAGTCCTTTTTGGCAAATTTTAACAGCCTGCTGCACCTGTTTTGCAAAGCTGCGTGTGCCATAGTGCCGTTTTAAAGGTGTTATGTTAGGCGATGCGGAACCCAAGAGCGGACAGAGCCGATGTTGAAGGGAATAACAAAAGGGTTTATTGAACAAGGTGGACAGCAGGTAGTGGATGAGGAAGCCTGGGGAAGAGGGAGGTGGGCGAGCTGGAGTGAGCGATCCGGGTAACTGCGGGCAGAGAAACAAAAGTTAGATGTGGTCTAACAGCAACAAGAGACTAGAATTAGAGAGCGAGGTAGCAAGTTACACTAGAACCAGGTACATATATGCCCCTTTTCCACTGCCAAAATAGTCCCGACTCTACTCGGTGCGGTTAGTGCAGCCCTACACTACACAGCACGGTACAAGTAAATTTTCGCTTTTCCATACAAAACCGTGGCCTGGAACTGGGCGGAGTCGGAGGGCGGAGTCGGAGGTGTTCAGGCGTGACGTCAGCTTCAGGCGACTAGAAAGTGCCATGCCGCGGTCAGAAAAAAGTAAACAACGATGGAAGCACTGGACGACATCGAGGCAGTACTGCTGTTGCTGATTGCTCTGTGGCTTGTAGCGAAAAAAGAACACGAACGTGTTGTCTTCCATTTCTTATCGTTTTGTCGTTGTTGCTCTCGCAGTTGTGTTTTCATACATGACGGGTGAATGTTTAAAGACCCCCGCGCTTCGTCGCACATATGACGTCATTTCATCTAACCAATCAGTGTACAGCACTGTTCACGTGACATTTAGGCCCCAGACTCGTACCGGCTAGACCTACCTCTGAAACAGGTACGAACAGGTACTGAAAACCGTAACGGGTCCCGCCTCCAATCCGCAGTGGAAAAGCTCTCAAATTAGGGTAGAGTCGTGCAGAGCCGTGTCGTACCGTTGCGAAAACGCGCAGTGGAAAAGGGGCAATAGTTACCACGGTAGTGCGTAGTACGATCTGGCGCCGACACAGGGAATCCAAGGGTTTACAAAGGGGGTTGATTGGGAAAGGAGGCCAGGTGAGCATGATTGCAGATGAGGACCAGTTGTGAGGTGAGACAGACAGGGGGAGTGGAAGACCAGGAGGTGGGAAACACAGCAGACTGCTGTGACCACAACAAAAGGGGTCCTATCCCGTCACCAGGTGTTAGCGTGATTGGCCGCTACAAGCCGCTTTGAATGTCATCCTTTTCCTGTGTTTTAGTGACATCACAAGTGGGTGTGTCCACCTAGATCTATGAAGGATAGATGAGCAACGTTCGCTAAAGTCCACCGGTTAGGAGGTGGAGGAGGTGATGGGTGATGGAGGGAGAGAGAGAGAGAGAGAGAGAGAGAGAGAGAGAGAGAGAGAGAGAGAGAGAGAGAGAGAGAGAGAGAGAGAGAGAGAGAGAGAGAGAGAGAGAGAGAGAGAGAGAGAGAGAGAGCAGCGCAAAAGTAACCGAGAGAGACACTGAGGAGAGACCATTTCCGTTGATGGATCGACGCTGCTCATCTGAACGTGTATTTATAACTTTGATGTGCTGCCGGGGAACCCAAAGGCAAGAAGGTCACCGCGGAGGGTGGTCCGATGCAGAAACAATGGCGTCATTTTCCCTTCTCTGCTTCTTTCATCGTGCTAGCGGGCTGGATGAAATTATCTCCTGCTGAAGACGTCAGCCATTGTTCAAAACTTATTGGGCGATGATGTGCGCCTAAACAATGGAGAGTGAGAGAAGGAGATTTTTTTTTATTTTTGAATTTTTTTTTTGAAAAAAACAGTTTCTTTCTTCAATAATTTACCTTTCAAAGACAGACAAATAAACTTTAAGATTATACAGCAATAATACATAAATAAATAAAAAAACACACTCATTAAAACAGAGTTAAAAAAGAGCTTCCCCTACAGCACAGTGCATACCGCTGAGGTGAAGCACCATAAGTCCCTGAACTCTTCCAGTGTGTCCATTAATGAGTGGTACCCTAAGTCCACCCTGACTCTGGCCTTCACCAGGACCCAAAACATCTCTGCCAGCCCAAGGTATGCCTCCCCTCTACCTGGTTCTTTCTACTTTTGTAAACAGCCATTTTGGCTTGCCCGACCACAAAATTCAACAAACACCATTTTGTTTTAATTGTCCTTATCGTAACCAGAGCCAAAGTGAAAAGCAGACTCTGACCAAACCTCTCCACAATTTAACAACACTGTTTTTAAAATATGGAAAAGGACACTCTGTCTGTGACTGTCCAAATAGCAATGGACCAGAATGGACAGTTCTCGGACACCGTGGGGTGGATTGAAACTATTGACAGCCAGAGCCCCCTGCAGGATCCTCCGCTGCAGGTCTCCTGTTCTCTTGTTTAGGGGAGGCTTGTAAAGGAGTCTCCATACAGGCACACGGCTCTGCAGCCTCTCCTTCCACACCATGTCTCTCCTATTGCTCAGTTTGTGTTTGTGTGTAGCCACCAGATAGTTACTTTCAGGGAAAAGTATATACAAGTACTGTCACTCCATCCTGGACTTGGAAAGGCACATGGGTTTCACCAGTCCGGTCTGGTCCACCGTCAGTCCGAGCTCTGGAAACGGATCCCCTTCGTCTGGTACATCCGCCCCGCTGAAGTAGTCCCTCTCGTTCCTCCCTTGTGCCGGCTGGACCTCAGACCCAGGAGAGAAGTCACAGCCTCAGTGTTGTGGAGCCCGGGCCCTGCCACGTCCACCAACTGCCTCAGCTTGACCACCCCAGTGGAGCGCAGGCGCTGGGCGAGGCCTTTTCATGGCCTTTCATTTTCAACACCCACAATTGTAGCTTCATGATTTTTACAACACTGCTTTTCATTTTCAACATTTTCAACACTTTGAGATGCTTTCTTAGGATTTTCACCACACTGCTTTGCATCTTAAACATTCCGTATTTTCCCTTCATCATTTTGAACGCTTTGAATGTGATTTTCCACATTTGCCACCCTCTGTTTCACCGTTTCAACATTGGTTGAGGTCCCTGCTGTCACCTCAGCCGGCTCAGCTCGTTTTTCCCAGGGGTTTTCTCCGGGCAAGTTCCCACGAGATGTCCCTCTCTCCCGCATCCAAAACATTTCCAGAGTTGACAAACACTGCCTAATAAAAATCATTCACTTTTATACCGAAAACTAAATTCAGTTCAGCATCTTTCTTATTCAAAATCATATGAAATTGCCGTCTGTAACTCATGACATGTCTCATCAGGGGAGACTTGAAACCCGACGGCAACTTCCTTATAGCCGACACAATTTTCCCGTGCCTTGACAACTCCCTGATCAACACTTCATCCCCGATAAACGGGGGGGATGTTGGAGATGGTGACCCTTGCCACAGGTGTGGTTAGCGGAGATACTGACACAAAGGAATCCTTAACCACGATGCCGGTCTCCAATACTTTTTTTGCCTTTGCTATGCTGTCAACAAAGATCACGACTGCTCCGTTCATCCGGTCAGCGGACATAATACTGCTATACCCGACCAATTCTCCTACTCCTAAACCACAGTCCTCAACCGAGCACACGGAAAAGTCGGGGAGATTTTGAAGCCGGCTCTCTCTCTCTCTCTCTCTCTCTCTCTCTCTCTCTCTCTCTCTCTCTCTCTCTCTCTCTCTCTCTCTTCTCTCTCTCTCTCTCTCTCTCTCTCTCTCTCTCTTCTCTCTCTCTCTCTCTCTCTCTCTCTCTCTCTCTCTCTCTCTCTCTCTCTCTCTCTCTCTCTGACGGAGCTGGTCGTGTTGAGAGCAGTGCGGTAACTTTTTCCGGTTTTTGCCAATGTTGGCGTCTTTTTTTATTTATTTATTTTCTAACAAGTAGCTGTCTAAAGTCAAGTGTCACTTTGCTTAAAAAGTTCGCGTTTGACCGGCTTGGCGCTTCGCCAGCCGCAGTTTTACTGCAAACAAACATTTGATAGAATGGCCACGAGTCGTGGTTCCGCGAAGCCCCGTCTCGTACTCACTCCCAGGCATGGCTGTAGGTGCGTGCCGGACGCCTCGGTTACGGTGGAGGACGTTTTATTGGCAATGTGCGAGGTAATTGGTGGCGGAAAGAAAATCAAATCTGCCTCCCGTATGAATAAAGCCATTGTGTTTTTTTTATCGGAGACCGCTTTGGTGGATAAATTGATCGAGGAAGGGCTTGTTATTAAGGACTTATTTGTTAATGTCTTACCGCTATCGTCCCCTGCCAAGAGGGTTGTTCTCTCTAATGTACCCCCTTATTTTGAAGATGAGATTTTGGAGAGGATCCTCTCCAGATACGGGAAACAAACGGCACCGATAAGGCCGGTTCTAGTCGGCTTTAAAAAGCAGGCTTTATTTCATGTGGAGAGCTTCAGATTACAAACGTTCATGATTTTGAGTGAACAGCATCGGGATCTGGATGTGGCTGTGAAGCTGACGCAGGGAGGGAAGGACTATGTTATATACATTTCCTCAAACTCCATGAAATGTTTCGCTTGTGGAGAACACGGACATTTCAGGGGATCATGCCCGGGTACAGAGCAGGGAGGACGGCCTTCTGGGGCCAAGAACACTGCAGGTGCAGGTGCAGCGACGACGAGTCGGGCTTCTGGGGAGCCGGCGCAGGGTGAACGCATGCCCGGTCCCGCACTAACACCAACGGGACCTATTGCGGATTTACCGACGTAACGTAAGATAAGCCTTACATCTTTCTTTCCTGACTATAATTTGTTTCTCCTCTCCTCTACTGCGGCTTTAAGGAATGCCACCATGACAGAGCTTACTATACAGAAGCGTTTCCGTATCAAGAAACTGCAGAGTACAGTAAGGGCTGAATTAAGTAGTCGGGCCAAATCCACAGTACCTCCCAATGAGTATTCATAACTTGGGTTTACGGTTGGTTTTTCTTACCATCTTCATGGCCACTATTATTCTTGGGACCTTAAACATCAATGGCTGTAGAAATGCTAAGAAAAGAGCGGCACTACTGGACTACATTCATCTTAAAAAGTCCTCTGTTGTCTTTTTACAAGAGTGTCACTCTGACCAAGATAACCAGCCTCAGTGGGAAATGGAATGGAAGGGACCAGTGTTTTTGAGCCATGGTTCTAGTGTTAGTGCTGGAATAGCTACTCTTCTCTCTCCTGGTCTACCGTGGCAAGATTTGTCTCATGTGAGCATAATAGCAGGACGCCTACATAGGGTTGATGCCTCCTTAGATGGAATGGTTTTGTCTTTCTTTAACATCTATGCTCCTTGCCTAGGCCAGGAGAGAAGTGTTTTTTTTAAAGCACTGTCTGACTCACTAAAAAGCTGCCCCACAGATAATGTTCTTATTCTAGGTGGGGATTTTAACTCCACACTGGACCACACCTTGGATAGGAACCATGACGAGCCTCATCCCCAATCAGCCAATGAGCTGAGAGCGTTAATAGCTTATCATGGCCTTGTGGATTCCAGGGTCTAGACAGTACACCTGGTTGAAAACTAATCGCAACATGCTATCAGGGGCAAGGCTAGACCGTATTTATGTCAGAAAGCAGGATAGGGGCCGTTTTTTTAAGACCAGTATTACTCCGATGGGCCTGTCTGACCATCACTATGTCACTGTGTCAATTGTCACTACACTTCATAGGCCGAAGAGCCCGTACTGGCGTTTTAACAGTAGGCTGCTTCAGGATCAGGGTTTTGTGAGTTCTTTCACTTTTTTTTGGGAGACCTGGAGGGTGGAGAAAGCGCGATGCAAGTCCCTAACGCAGTGGTGGGACCTTGGGAAAGTCCAAATTAAATTGTTTTGTCAGCAATACACCGCAAATTCCACCGGAGCGGTAAAAACTAAACTTGAATCTCTAGAACAAGAGATTTTATTTATAACTGCGAAGGCCAGTGGTAGGGATATCGCAGGTTTTGAGACCTATCTGAACCAGAATAAGTTGGAACTCAGGAGCCTTCTGGAGGATAGGGGGGAGGGGGCACTAGTGCGAGCCCACTTTTTACTGTATGCAGACATGGATGGCCCCACAAAATTTTTCTTTGGACTGGAGAAGCGGACATCCAAAGCTGAGCATATGCAGTGTCTCAAGCTCCCTGGTGGAAGAGAGACAACTGACCCAGCAGACATCAGGTCACTTTCATTGTTTTTTTACGAAGACCTGTTTAGAGCTGAAGATTGTGATGTATCTGCGGGGGATGAGCTTCTGCAAGATCTACCACGATTAGAAGAGGAGGAGGCCCTGAGTTTAGAGCACCCCCTCTCCTACAGTGAGCTCACTCAGGCGGTGCAACAGCAGAACTCTGGCCGGTCGCCTGGGTTAGATGGTCTGTCGGGTGAGTTCTATAAGGCTTTCTGGTCTCTTTTAGGGCCTGATCTGCATACCGTCCTCCAGGAGTCTGTTGAACAGGGGAATCTACCTGTGAGTTGTCGCAGGGCAGTCCTGTCTTTGCTCCCCAAAAAAGGGGATTTGGGATACTTAAAAAATTGGCGCCCTGTCTCCCTCCTATGTGTGGATGCAAAGATTTTCTCCAGAGCACTCACCAACAGGTTAAAGGCTGTAGTAGGCTCAGTGGTCCATAGAGATCAGACATACTGTATCCCGAATCGATCAATTTTTGATAACCTGTTTCTGGTTCGTGATATCATAACCACAGCAGCCTATCATAAACTGAACCTGGGCCTTCTCTCCTTAGACCAGGAGAAGGCCTTTGATCGGGTCGATCATGGTTTTCTGTTTAGAACTATGGAGGCTTTTGGGTTTGGTCCAGTTTTTATAGGCCTTATTAAGTTGCTATATAAAGACATTTCTAGCAACCTTAAGATAAACGGCTCACTCACCAGACCTTTCTCTGTGTCTAGAGGAATACGGCAGGGGTGTGGCCTGTCTGGGCTTCTTTATGCAATATCCATTGAACCCCTCCTTGTAACGCTGAGGGCACGCCTGGGCACCATCGCTGCACCAGGGATTCCACAGGCCCCTACTCTCTCACTTACGGCCTATGCGGATGACGTTACAGTGATTTTGCAGTCGCAGGAGGATGTGCAGGTGCTTTCCCAGGTTTTACAAACCTACCAAAGAGCCGCGTCTGCTAAGGTTAACTGGGAGAAATGTTCTTCCCTATTAATCGGAGATTGGCAGGACCCAACACCACCGGTTCTGCCACAACGTTGTGTTTGGAACTTGGAGGGGTTTAAAATTTTGGGGGTATATCTGGGAACGGTTGGATATATGAGTAAGAACTGGGAGGGGATGGAGGAGAATATAGCAGGTTGGTTGCAGCGCTGGAGGTGGATTTTACCACAGCTCTCATATAGAGGGCGGGTGCTGGTGGTAAATAACCTGGCGGCATCAATGTTGTGGCACAAAGCGTTTGTACTTGACCCCCCTGTCTCCCTCCTCTGTAGTCTCCAAAAGTCTTTTGTAAATTTCTTTTGGGATGGCTATCATTGGCTGGCCCCGGGGGTTTTGTGTCTGCCAGTGGCTGAAGGAGGGCAGGGACTGATTCACCTGGCGAGTAAGGTTGCCTCCATGAGACTACAGACAGCCCAATGTCTCCTCTATGCACCGGACAGTGTGCTTTGGGTTTCCTTTGCGAGGTCAGTGATGCGTGGCATCGGGGCTTTTTCACTGGACAGACATTTTTTTCTGATGGCGAATGTTCAATAGATACAAGGGTTCCATCTACCTTTTTTCTATAAATCTGTTTTGGAAGCATGGAATGTATTAACTGTGTCTAGAACTCCGGATCGAAAGTATGGTACAGAAGAGCCCCTTTTTTTTAATCCTCTAATGCCCACTCAGGAGAGAGTCGGGGATAGCCTGATCTTGGCATTTATGGGAGCAGGTATAACCAAGCTGGGAGACCTGCTGGACCATGAGAACGGGAGGTGGAAGTTGGCACTGGAGGTTAGTGCCCAGACTGGACTGAGGTCGCTGCGCCTGGTGGCTGACCTGTTGGGTAGGCTCAGAGTCTCCCTCCCGGCCAGTCTCAGCGCTGCAGCAGACAGTGTTGTAGGTGGAGCACCAGAAACAGGTGGCTTTCCCTTGATCCTTCGGATATCTCCCAGGTGTGTATCGAGAGGAGGGGGACACCTGTTGACCTTTAATGCTCTTACTGATATAAGTTTAGCCTCAGTTGACCGAAAGTCACTTTATAGAATATGTAGCAAATCCTTTTTTTTCAATCAGCTGGTCAGTCGTCCAGACACCAAGTGGCGGGAACACGGGCAGTTTCCACCAGACTTTTCTCCCACATGGCGGTTGCTGTACAAGCCTCCCATCTCCAAAAGAGTAGGGGATTTGCAGTGGCGCGTCCTTCACTTGGCCGTCCCTACTAATCGCTTTGTCTCTAGGTTCAACCATGACGTCATGCCAACCTGCCCTTTCTGCCCGGCCCAGGACACGGTTTTTCATTTTTTCACTGAATGCTCCAGACTTTAACCTTTATTTTCTCTTCTACAGACATTGTTGGGGAAACTTGGCTTTCTTTTTAACCACAATCTGTTTGTTTCCTCAGTGAGGTACGCTAAGGGGAGAAAAGGGGAATGCATATTGGCAAATTTCCTGTTTGGACAGGCAAAGCTGGCCATCTATAAAACCCACAAGACTGAGATGGAGGAGGGCAATGGGAAGGACTTGGTGGGGGTGTTTAAAACGATGGTCAGGACCAGGGTGGCAGCTGATTTTGCATACCTTAAAATGACTGATGAGCTTTTGGTTTTCACTCAGCGGTGGTGCATTGGTGGTGCTATATGTTCAGTGGACTCCACTGATGGATTTTCTTTCCGGTTTTAGCCCAAATATTTTTTATTTTTTTATTTTTAGTTTTTTTGTTGGTTTGATTTAACAGAAAGGAAAGACGTGGTACGTTCTTTTTTTGTCTTTTATGATGTATCACATGTCCCAGTGATGAAATAAAAGTATTTTAAAAGTCAAAGTCTCTCTCTCTCTCTTCCCATTTCTTTCTCTTGCTCGCTCTCTGGATTTTCCAGCCGCGCTCGATTTTAATTGTATCCGTGGTGATAGTAGACCGCCCCTTCTGAAGCGCAGAGAGAGAGAGAGAGATCCACCACTATTCAGCATTACGCCACAGTGATGAATCGACAAACCAAAACGTCCAACAGGGAATGAATTGCCGCTTCAAGAGTGTCACTTCAAAGGAAAAGAGCACTTAAAGCACCGGTGAATAAACTAAGCAACCTGCAAGATACCAGTCATGAGAAATGATACTGTGTTGTTTTTCTTAGGAGTGCCGGGTCTGTGGTGTAAATCTCGCTGTATCTCTCTCCTTGTCTCCCTCTATCTCTCCATCTCCTGTCCCTCTCTCTCTTCCCCCCCTCTCTCTTGCTTCTGACCTTTGACCTCATCCTGTCTAACGGCACTATCCTCTAGAGCTGGGTGCTATTTATAATACAGCCGTGTCATGAATGTATGGATTAACGTTAATGTCATGTTAATGATATGCATGGATGTGTGTATTTTACCTCAGACTGCTCTAAGATTACAGCTATTAAAACCGTGTCTCTCTTTTTCTCTCCCCCCTCTCTCCCCTATTCCCCCTTACTCTCCTTCTTATCTCTCCCCTCTCCTAAACCTCTCTCTCTCTCTCTCTCTCTCTCTCTCTCTCTCTCTCTCTCTCTCTCTCTCTCTCTCTCTCTCTCTCTCTCTCTCTCTCTCTCTCTCTCTCTCTCTCTCTCTCTCTCTCTCTCTCTCTCTCTCTCTCTCTTCTCTCTCCTCTCTCTCTCTCTCTCTCTCTCTCTCTCTCTCTCTCTCTCTCTTCCTTCCTCCCTCTCCTCCCCTCCCTCTCTCCCCCCTTCCCCCTCTCATCAGAAATGGACTCGTTCCGTATCCTGCTCTACGCGCTCATCTTCGTCCTGAGCGTTGCGGGCAACCTCCTTATCATCGTCGTCTTGGCGATGAACAAGCGCATGCGTACGGTGACAAACTGCTTCCTGCTGTCGCTGGCGCTCAGTGACCTGATGATGGCGCTCTTCTGTATGCCCTTCACGCTCATCCCCAACATCATGGAGGACTTCATCTTCGGCGCTGCCATGTGTAAGATCGTGGCCTACATCATGGGTAAGGCTACCGAAATGTCAATTTTTGTCCATGTTATTTTAAAACAGTTTTGTTTTACAAACTCTTAGGGAATGCATTTATCGGCATTCCCAAAAAAACTGATACAAATCATGGATTTCTGCCACAATTAGAAAATCAATTTCGGAATTAATCTGAATATCGATTTCGGTAAAAATCAGAAATTGATTTCGGTAAAAATCAGAAAAATCAAATTCGGTTAAAACATTAACTTTGATTTCGGTTAACTTTAAATCTTTGGTTTCAGTTAAAATGTCTGTAAAAATCAAAAAAATAATGTTGGGTAATATTGGCTTCCTGCTGACACTGGCGCTCAGGGAGCTGATGATGGCGCTCTTCTTCATACCCTTTACACTCATCCCCGACATCGTTAACATCATCAGGGGGCAGAGTTTCACCTTTAGTCTAAATCGTTTCTTGATTTTCACCAAAACTATATACATAGATTTTTTCTTTAATCTATGTTTGATATATATAAATTGAACACAAAAAGTAAGGAAATTTGTGTTTGGTTGATTATTTCTCTGTGGTAACAATGCTTTTTGGCAATAAATCTTATTCCGTTGGAAAGCCTGTATAGTTCCCTTTGAAATGGTGCCCCATTTGTAAGGAACATGCACTTGTGGGATGAGGAGCTGAGCTGAGTATGTGGGTTGCACCCATGAAAAATTCTCTGCCTATGCCAAACAGCTTATTCTGCCATTGACTCGTTTGGTGTCTGGTGGATTGGATGAATAAAGTTTGAAGAAACAAGACATATTGGTAATTAAACAATTCATTCATTTCACAAACAGCTCAATAGCGTGTGGAAGAACCATACACAGCCACAACAGCCTGGCACCTCCTCCTCATGCTGGTCACCAGCCTTGTCACACACTGCTGTGGGATGGCATCCCGTTCTTCAACCAGCATTTGTCGCAAGTAAGCCAACGTGGTTGGTGCAGCAATCAGCATAGCGTTCTCCACGTCTTCTCCACACTTTGGCCCTATGATCTAACTGTCGTAGGCAGAATCTGGACTCATCACTGAACATAACGCTCCACCACATGTTCAGGTTCCAGTGCACTGGACGTGTTGCCGACAGCAGGCGCAGCCCTATGAGACCGGAGATTGACTGTGTGTAGTCTGTTCCAGATTGTCTGGGCAGAAAGCCGTCGGCCATATCGTCCTGCAAACCTTGACTGCAAATCTGTAGAAGACAGCCTACGGCACCTAAGTGCTGACAGGGTGATGAAACAGTCTTCTTGGGGTGTCGTCTTCTTGGGACGCCCACTTTGCGGCCTGTCTTTGATATCCCTGTTATATGGAACTCGGCCTTCAGTTTGGAGAGTGTACTAGGGCACACTCCAAATAATGCCGCAACTTGGTTTTGCGGAACACCAGCTTGAAGTTGCCCAATCAAGTGCCAATCTATTTATTTATTTTATTGATTGGTTTAGTTCAGGGACATTGCACACTAATCAACATTCAAAATGTAAGTAAAATCTGGCACCTGATGGGGAGTACCTGGGGTGCCAGAAGCTCCAAACAAGTGTCAATAGCAATGGCAGAAAAGATTTGGCAAACTTTGCATGGGTGCATCCCACATACTCAGCGCTGATGCTCATCCCACAAATTCATGTTCCTTACAAATTGGGCACCATTTTTGGCACCATTATTGCCAAAAAGCATTGTTACCACAGAGAAATAATCGACCAAACACAAATGTCCTTACTTTTTGTGCTTAGTTTATATAGAGATTTCTTACATTTTCAGAATGAGTTATAAGATGTTCGAACAAACCAAACCAAAAGACAAACGCACATTGTAGTAGTAGCCTAGCAATAAAAGTAGCAGTATTAATAGATTCAATTCATTCATTACATTTATTGAGTTGTTTGTATAAAACAGCTCTGTGGTTGTCAAACATGTTTGAAAAGGTGAACACTAATGAAACAATAACACATTATGAAATAAATCGACTTTATAATTGGTCACATTTCCGTGATAAGCTCTCTGATCTTTTGAACCCCCCCCCCCCCTCCCCCCCAATTACCCCCACCTCCCACAGAGCTGATTCTCTCTCTCTCTCTCTCTCTCTCTCTCTCTCTTCTCTCTCTCTCTTCTCTCTCTCTCTCTCTCTCTCTCTCTCTCTCTCTCTCTCTCTCTCTCTCTCTCTCTCTCACCCTCACCTCCCACAGAGATGAGCCTCACCCTGAACACCATCGTCGTCTCAGTAATGAACATTAGCTGCCATGCTAGATTACGTGCTAGCTCAGGAAACAGACCGATCGATGCCCGCGTGCCTGTGGGCTATCACTCTCTTAACATCTCAACCGCGGCGCAAGGTAGGGGTTAGGGGCGCGATTCAAAGAAATGCGGCGGCAATTACGGGATCAGGAATCTTCAGAATCTGAATGAGGGCATGTGCAGCAGGCAGCCATTTTGTTTCAAAAGTCTCTCTCTCTCTCTCTGGGAAAACATGACATGCCACCATTTTCTTAACTCCTTCAAATTATTTTTGATTATGGCTTGTTGCTAAAACACGCCAGTGAAACAGAACTAGCAGCCGCGCTGTTTAGATTTGTAACATTATATGTATTTAACATGTATTTCACAATATTCTACGGAGTTATACAATTTCAGCAGTGCTTAATTTGTCAAGTGGGAGCTCCCGGAGCGCACAGGCACAGGCGCGCGCCTGTCTCTGTGGCATGACAACAAACATTCAATAGGTGCGTTTCCATCAGCTGTTTAGATGCGCATCTAGATGTATCGCATCGGAAAATGGTGATGGAAACGCCGTGATTCGCATTAAAATCCCCTGATTCGCACAAAATGAAATACGCTCGCTATGGCCGGGTTTTGGTTGATTCGAATGGGATGGAAACAGCTGTATGCGAATCAAGTGTGACGTAGCGCACTTTCACCCCGACTGCTTCAACGGAACGACGGAATGTTTACAGGCTGGTTGCCATGCCAAACCGCGGAAAATCTCGCGTGACTTAGAAAACTCGCGCAAATTTGTAGTTTTCACCGAAGTCCGTTCTTTTGATGGAAACACACATGATTTGAATTTCTTTTCAATGCGCATTGCCCAGTAATGCGAATCGCTTTGGATGGAAACATGGCTAATGACTTGCACACTGCAACCAGCACAGTAGAGAATAATAAATTTCATCTTACTTACATCTCAGTTGTTCAAAACAGCCCATACAGCATCCATAGATGGTCGGATTCGTTATTATTATTATGTTGTCAGCGTGTCTTCTTTTGCCTTATTAACAATTTCGGATGCCATTTCATGCGCCTTTGTATTCCGATGCTCACAGATTTTTTTTCGTAAGGCTCTTTTCTGTTTTGCAATGCCAGGCGCAGACGATTTAACTGTGCCAGAAACCCATTCTTTGACAAGCCGCATACCAGCGGTTTTGTCCGGACCCAGCAACCCCACTTCTTTGCACGTAGCACACCTAGTCCTGTTTTGCCCACAGTCAGCCATGGATACGTTTTTTGTTTTTCTTTAAACTGTTCTTTGGTCCAAATTTCCCCACATTCTGCTTCACCTTCATGAGTAGCAACATCTTCCCGCTCACCATTCCCTCTGACTGCTGTACTAGAACTAGCAGGTGCACTAGCTTCGCTAGCTTTAGCCGTCCCACCGTTATCTCCTTGATCCTCGGCAATCTCACTCACTGAGCTGCTGCATTCTCCGTGGTCTTCACCACTGTCCACCGCAAGCTTGGGTCGTTTGGGATCAGGCTGTCCAGATGATTTAAAAACATTAACACACTTCCTTGCTTCTTCTTTTGCATTTTCCCTCACGAACACTCTACCACCGACGCTCAACAAACTCTATCAAATGGAAGGAGTGCACGCTCCTTTTCCGCAATAGGCTAGCCCAGATATTTTGAGTATCTCGTTTCATGGGAGAATTGAAAAATCACCATGACAGATATTAAAACCAGATATTAAAACGAAACAAACTTTAACAAACTTTAATTTATGTATTTAATTATTTGATTTTTCACACACAAATCCAGTTCCAGCTGGCGGAGCGCACGTCTGAGCTTCCGGAGCGCGCTCCCCCTTGCTCCCCCTCAAATTAAGCACTGAATTTCAGGGCGTTTAGACGCTTTCATCCAAAGTGACTTATGATAAGTCCATTTGTGAGAAGCAGGAGAAATAACTGTGGGTACAGTAAGGATGTTCATAGAACAAGGTGCCAAGCACTAACCATACATAGCATTAACCCATTCCCCGTACACAACAGAGATAGCTAGGAGGGATGCTACACCATGCTAAGTACCATTATCAAACACGAGGACATATATGGACGATATGGTCCTATGGACTAACCAGTTTCAGTTACAATTACATAATCGGAAGACTATGTTGTTTTTTTAAAGATTAGAAATGAGATATCCTTGTAATTTAAGAACTAAATATCCACATTGGAAAAGAAAACTCTGAAAATCCAAAAAGAAAAAATATTCATAAATATTTATCTACTTGAAGGTAAAAGTTGTTAAGTTCCATGTTGGTACTAAAGAATGGCGCTACGGGCCTTTACAAGGGAATTTCCTCCTTTGCCTAATCAATTCAACAAACCGTGCCAAAATATTCCTTGAAAAACAACTCCTAATGAAGTTACCCTGCACCCACACGCTAATCAATCTAATCTGTGGCTGAACAACAAGTGTTGATGTTTGCTGACCTTAACCCTGACAGCCTGTTGAACTGGCTTAACATTTCAACAGACGACATAACATGATTGGGTTCGCCTTCGTTAAAATTCACTTCTCAAACCACCAACATCGCCTCGAGTATACTCGCCACCTTTCTTTCATGATCAACTTTTTTTATTAGACTCAAGGTCCATTTTAAATGACATTACTATGCAAAAAATAGACAATACACCGATACATCTTACTACTATAATAGCAGGCCTGTCGCACCAGTTACTCAAGTTACTCATGTGCACATGCCAAGCAGCCTGCCGCTCACACACACACACAGCACTCGCGAATGCATACATACACCTCAAGCACGCACATACACACCGCATACACACACCGCACACACACGTGCACGAACATACATGGAAACGCACACACACACACACACACACACACACACACACACACACACACACACACACACGTACAAAAACACACACACACACACGCACACACGCACAAAAACACACACACACTCACGCGCACGCACGCACAGACACCAAACGTCAAGACAAAGGCAGCGATAAATACACGGAAGCGCACGCACACGCACGCACAATTACACGAACGCGCAAACACTGTAGGCCTACGTCAAGACAAAGGCAGCGACACACTCGCCGAGCTAAGACGTTATGTTTTTAATTGTTGCATTATCGACTGGGGTTTCCTCATTATTGCTATGGGTTTTATTACAACTCGAGGCTGAGCGAGCGCAATGCTCCCAAAACTCTAGTTAGAATTAAAACATTCCCGCCTCTTATAAATGGCACTTATACCAATGTCTCCAAATGTATGACTGGAAGCTTACTGCACTATAACTTGGGTTAGACAGCAGCATTATAATTACCATTCTTTGAGTCATTCAAGCAACCAATAAATCTGTACATAAGGTTCCTCAATAAAGCTTGTAAGGTGCTAACTTCTATATTCACAATTGAACTATATATGCGTCTTTATGGTATCGACAGCGATACGTTGTGGTTTCTCGTTCTTCTGACAAATGCACTTAATGTAAGTCGCTGTGGATAAAAGCGTCTGCTAAACGCCCTGAATGTAAAATAAAATATCCTGTTTTATAAGTCCAATCTCGGTTATGGTTAAGATAGAATTCTGTACTTCCTCCTTCCTACATGGCGAGAGAGAGAGAGAGAGAGAGAGAGAGAGAGAGAGAGAGAGAGAGAGAGAGAGAGAGAGAGAGAGAGAGAGAGAGAGAGAGAGAGAGAGAGAGAGAGAGAGAGAGAGAGAGAGAGAGAGAGAGAGACGTTTTAATTGTTGTTTCCAGCAATGGGAAAAATAAGGTAAATCTACAAATTGGAAAATGGTAGAGGCTATTATCGGCTATTTTCAGCTCAGGAGGTAGAGCAGTTGACTTGTAAACAGAAGGTTACAAGTCCCTGGCTTCTCCTAGCGGAGTGTCGAGGTGTCCCTGAGCGAGACGCCTCACCCTGACTGCACCTGACGAGCCGGCTGCCGCCCTGAGGACTCCGCCATCGCTGTTTGAATGGTTGTAAAGCGTCTGCTAATATATAATGTAAATTGTAACTCTTGAAGGCAGTTCACACTCGACAAACCGTGAAACTCAATTTTAGCATTTTGTTTTGAGGTTATGGGAGGCTAAAATAGAATGGGACAGCAGCCTAGCAACAAAATAAACCCAGAGAGAAGCCAACCCATTGAAGGGTTTGAGAGGGTTTTTTTAAGGCTTATCAGCGTCTCGCAGTACCACCACTGTCTCCCCTACCCTGTGTTCACACATGGGGGATCAATGCACACAGAGAGAGAGCGAGAGAGAGAGCGGGAGAATGTAATTGGGAGCTTTGGTCCCTGTGTTCAACAGAATACATATTCCTCCAGCTCCAGTAAACCTCACCCCTCTCTCTCTCTCTCTCTCTCTCTCTCTCTCTCTCTCTCTCTCTCTCTCTCTCTCTCTCTCTCTCTCTCTCTCTCTCTCTCTCTCTCTCTCTCTGCTCCACGCTCGCCTGGCCTCGACTAATTGCATCCGTGCTGGGCTGCGATTGTGAGTTTTGGTTTTTTTAAGGGTTGGCCGTCCGATCAAGACACGCCGCTTGCATTTTTTTTAACAATGATTCAAATAGATGTTTAAAAGATGCAGAGTTGTTGGCCGTAACTCAGAGGAAGAAGGCCTGTTTCTGGTGATTTAACATTTTTGATTTTACAATATCGGTACTGTAAGGATGTTCATAGAACCAAGTGCCAAGCACCTCGACACTCAGCTAGGAGGAGCCGGGGATCGAATGAGAGAGAGAGAGAGAGAGAGAGAGAGAGAGAGAGAGAGAGAGAGAGAGAGAGAGAGAGAGAGAGAGAGAGAGAGAGAGAGAGAGAGAGAGAGAGAGAGAGAGAGAGAGAGAGAGAGAGAGAGAGAGAGAGAGAGAGAGAGAGAGAGAGAGAGTCAGTTAAAGAGAGAGACCAGGAGAGAACCTTTTTATCAATTTCACATCACTTAACAAACAAACAAAAACAAACAGAAACAAACTTAGAAACAAATTAACTCACGTAATATTCAATTCACCTTGAGCTGCTCCACAACACCACCTTCTGCTGAAAGTCTCTAGATCTTTCATTTTCCTGTAGAATCTGTAATCTATTAAGATCCGTGACCTCAAATACACCTATAAATCAACAACCAGGTTTCACTCAACCTTTCTCTTGCGGCTTATATAAATGACCATTTTTGATTGCCCAATTATAAAATTTAAAGGTTTATATTTTAGTTTTTCCTCAAGTTACTCATGTGCACATGTGCCAAGCAGACTGCAGCTCACACACACACGCACAGCACACGCGAATGCATACATACACCTCAAGCACGCACATACACACCGCATACACACTCCGCACACACACATGCACGATATTTAAAACCAAAAATAAAAAACTGTTTTGTGAAGATTCCCCAAAAGCCATGAAAAGACTCTCTAAAAATGGGAACAGAATGGAAAGTCTGGGGCATTTCAAAAAACAGTAAAAAATGGTTTCCCTCTGCGGACAAAAAGGACAAACATTCGAAATCCTGGGATTTAAAAGTGAGATAAAAGAGTTCACTAAAACCAATTTTTTTTGTGTTGAAAAACATGCCCGTGCAGTCTTTAAAATCAGGGACAATATAAAGGTTAGGGAAAGGATTGTCACCGTCAGGAACTCTAAAACCATTGTATAGCATCCTTAGAAGAACACACTTGTTTCCAGTCAGTTGTTGTTGTTGTTGTGGAATGCCTTGAAAAGCGTCCTCCTGAAACCATTGGTTCATTGAGCAGCCAGTACAACGAGGCGGCGTAAACAACCCTTCAGGATTTTCTTCGTCCAAAATCCATCTTAAAAAGAGACCACCCCTTAAAAACACTGTGGTAAAAGTCAGGAATGTTGTTAAAAACACAAGCGCTCAAATCTAGTAAAAACAGTGATGTATCCAATCCATATTCACCAAAACGTCTTAATATTGATCATGCCAGGGGATTCCACACCAAGTCCTTGGGCCCTGTTAGAAATCTTCTGATGAACTCCAGCTGGAAAGTGGCTCTTCTGCTGGCCAGATGCATAAGTCCATGTCCGCCATCTTCCTTCTGGAGGTACAGGAGCCTCTGGGGTAGCCAATGGAGTTTATCCCAAAACGCATTCACCTAAATAACCTGCACCTTGGGCAGTAGATCAGGTGGGGGGCCAACACATTTAAACCGGTGCCACAACATGGATGATACCAGATTATTTAAAACCAGCATCCGGCCTTTATATGATAGCTTAGGAAAGATCCATCTCCGATTCCTGACCCCTCCCTCAACTATTTCCAATGCATTTTCCCATTTTTTTTCATATAATCCTTGCTTCCAATAAAAACACCCAGATGCTTTATCCCACCCCTTTTCCACACTAGCCCACCTGGCAACTTTACACCTGTGGCTACACCTTTGCCAATGCCTCACTCTTAGCCCAGTTGACCCTTGCAGACAAAACTACACTGAAGTTGTTTACAATATCCTCCATGATAGAAATGTCTCTATGACTTGATAAAAAACACAACATCATCAGTGTAAGCAGAATACTTAAAATAACCATTGCCCCCTGGGAAAACTACACCTGAGAATTTCTTCCTTATGTTATGGAGCAAGGGTTCTATGACCAGGGAGTACAGCATCCCCAACAGACTGCATCCCTGCCTCACACCTCTCTGTACTTGAAAAGGGCCACTCAAACCACCATTGATCTTCAACATACTCTCAATGTTACAGTACAGATACATCGAAAATAAGCTCCTTCAGGGCGAAGCAAGACACCTTCGCTGCGCGTCGGTGTCCTGTTCGCACTGTCAGGGCTTATTTTCCCGATAATGACCGGCGTTCTATACATTACCCCTTACATATTACACGGCTCTTCTCAATGCTGTAGACTGCTCCATTCACTTGCATGGGCCTTCCTAACGCTCAGCTGTCAATTATTTTTGTTTATTACACGGCTCTTCTCAATGCAGTGGAATGCTCAACGACTTTAGCAAACTATTTCTCTGCCGATCAACGCTACGAATGATAACAAATACATTAGAAAAAGACACACTTTGTGAAGTTATTTTTTCCATTTGGCAAGTAGCCATTACTAATAACACCAATAATCTTTGGCTGGGATGATGAGGCATCAGACAATCAAGTCATTTTAGCCTGAATACATTGGTAAAAAGCACCAGAGCATATTGCTAGTACCATGGACAGTATCAGAACGATAACCTGTTGAACTAAATGGATGTGGTAGGCTACACCACGGGATGCATTTGCAGACCACTGCCACATAAATAAAGGTAAGATTTGCTGGTGCTGTGGTGAGGTCTTTTGTGTTTTTTGCACTCAGGTGGTTGGCGGTTTTAACTTGCAATTGATAGTCGGTGGAGTCAGTCTCTTGCTGACACAAAGTGACTTTTGGTCATTCTTGCTTTGCTTGAATTCTGGAATAATTGTGGGGGGGAGTGCATGAGTTTTGGTCAGAATGCCTGACGTAGGCTAGTTTTGATGGAATGCGTGTTGTGAATTGAGAACAGCCAGCTCATGATGTGATACAGCGTTCAGCTGTGCAACAAATACTTTTTTCTTTTTCAATCTTAACGACTTTTGTAGTGCTGTGTGTAGCCACATGTTTGGCCCTTCTGAACTTAAACAATTTCCTTTGCTCCTCTTGTTTATGTTGTTAGCTTAGCCATGTCATGTCACGTTGTTGTCAACCTTGGATAGGCCTACATGGAGCAGAACATGGTGGGTCCTATGTCTGATGCTTTTTGGAAACGTTTTCTTCATAAAACCTGCCAGACAGATTTTATATACATTTTATTCCTTAATTATTAGCTACATGGGTATGCCATCTTTCAGAACCTTTCATTATCGGCACTAAAGAGAGAAAAAAGAGTGCATCCTCATTGTACCCAGCACTTCTGAAAATGTACTTCCGAATGCGTCTCTGTCCCCAGCACATTTCAAACCAAACTGACGGCCATGCCTGCAGGCATTATGCCCTGCCAGGCCGGTAACGACGTTAACGTTAACTATGTTACACGAACAATCCAAATAAAGGTGACAAACACAAATTAACCAACCAAACTAAAGAGGTTATTAATAAACAAAACGAATATACAAAAACAAGCAAATGGACAATAATAAAAGGTAGAAAAATAACTCACTCACCACACCAAACCTTTAGCCGCTCTCGCTCACATTGACTCAAGCGTGAGAGAGAGAGAGAGAGAGAGAGAGAGAGAGAGAGAGAGAGAGAGAGAGAGAGAGAGAGAGAGAGAAGAGAGAGAGAGAGAGAGAGAGAGAGAGAGAGAGAGAGAGAGAGAGAGAGAGAGAGAGAGAGAGAGATCTTTTCGTGTATATTCCTACTACTCAGTCGTTTTCTTCTTTTCACTCTTCATCTGTGTTTCATTCCACTACTGTGTTGTTACTCTCCACTCTGCCTGACAGATTCACCTTCCAGGATCAGGAGGGTATTGAATTATATTGAAAAGAGAGAGAGAGTGGGACAAAGAGAGACAAACGGAAACCTCTCAGCAGGTAGCCAGGCTTATACGAAGGCCCAGGTCAAGCACACTCGGGAAAGTTCACTTAGCATCACAGAATAAAAAATAAAAACATCATTACTACTTTGGATTATGTATTAAATAGTGTGGCGAGCCCCTGGGCCGCCTGGCCCGAGGGGTTGGGGCCGGGTTGCCACAATAGTAAACATACTCATATGGTGGACTCTTCCAGTCAATTAATAAATAATCTAGACTAGCAGACCCCGATAAATCGGGATAGTTCAAGGTAGTTTTCATAACAGGGGTGTTCTGAGTCTTACAGTTTATTAAACCCTACGATTATTAAAATAGAAACCACGAGTCTTGAATATAAATTTTAATAATAATACAAAGTAATGGGTTTCCCAGCCTAATTTAGCGAAAAACGAGGTCAATCAAATTGAAATGCATCTGTCTGAGTGTGTCTCTCCCGCAACAAATATATTGGATTCATAATCCGTTATTTCCCCTGCAATCGTTCGTCGAGTGTCGAGGTGTCCCGAAGCAAGGCAGCTCACCCTAACTGCCCCCGACGGAAGGTTGCTAGTTGGATCCCTGGCTCCTCCTAGCTGAGCGTCGAGGTGTCCCTGAGCGAGGCCCTCACCCTGACTGCTCCTGACCAGCTGGCTGTAAACAGATTTAAATATAGGGGATTTTGATGATTTTATCCAAAGCAACTTAAAACGGTTCATTCACCCATTCACACACCGACGGCGGAGTCGACCCCTCAGGGTGACAGCCAGCTGGTCAGGAGCAGTCAGGGTGAGGGGTCTCGTTCCTGCTACCAGCCGACCCGTTCCACCTCCTGAGCTACTGTCACACTTATAATAAAAAAATACTGTCGCACCCTAAAATAAAAATACTGTTGCACCCTAAAATGTTTTTTTTGGCTCTGGTGTTCTCTGAGATGACTGTTATTCTCACTACGCAATGCTTAACATACAGTACACATACACAAGATACAATAAGTGTGTACATTAAGAGTCAGGATGTACGAACATACAATACGTGTATAAGAGGGGTGTTTGGGGGGATAAGGGGCAGGCAGTGCAGAGTCTAGAGATTAACTCTGAACAACTCCTTGATGAAAGGGCAGGAAGCTTTGAATCCCTTGTATCCTATTATCAGTTGAATTGTGGCCTTAGAGCAGTTTTGCAGACTGAGGTGTCATAAAATGTTTTGTATCGTATTTTTCCTCGGACAGCCTTCAGTCGAACGGCAATTAAGGAGGAAGAGGTAGATTTCTTCAACCGTCTCTCTCTCTCTCTCCTCTCCCTCTCCTCTCTCTCTTCTCTCTCTCTCTCTCTCTCTCTCTCTCTCTGATGAACCGTGTTGCTCTGTCTCTGTCAGCAGCGGATTAATAAAAGATTGTCCCCAACCTAAGAGGCTCCTGCATTTTTAACCTACCCCCAGAATACTTACTTTATTTTATTCATGGCCAACTTTTGTGTTGAAGATGTCCTGCTGCATCCCCCCCCCCCCCCCCCCCCCCCCTCTCTCTCTCTCTTTTTTGTTTGTCTCTCTCAAGTGGGGGGGGGGGGGGGGGGCGCTACTGTTAGCATAGCGTAGCGTTGATGCTAAGTGCAGGCGGTCTCTCTCTACAAAGGGGTTTATGTATGGATTGTCTGCGTGTGTGTGTGTGTGTGTGTGTGTGTGTGTGTGTGTGTGTTGTGTGTGTGTGTGTTTTTGTGTGTGCGGTGAGCAGAAACAAACAAGTTTCCCTCACTAAGACGGAATTACACCACAATAATTATCTCACTCTCTCCTTATCTCTCCCTTCTGTTTCTCCATTCTCCAGTTGTCCCGTCTCTCTCCCCGTCTCTCCCTCTCCCCGTCTCTCCCTCTCCTTCTCTTTCTCTCCTACTTCAAACTCTAAAGTCCTCTACTGTATCTTTTATCAAAATTCAGCTCAATTCTCTTTTTAGCATAGTTTCGCTTTGATATATCTGTAATAAAACGTAATTAATTTTCACGCCACTCACGGCTTTGATGTAACACACTTTGATAGCCACGCCGAGAATGCTAACAGCGGTACGCTAACAGGGTAGGAGGAAGTGGGGATTCAAAGGCCTTAAATGGGCTTCCTCCTCCCTGACTTTGATGTGTTCCAGGTGTTATCTTCAAGGGCTTATTAGGATTAGACGAGAGAGAGACAAGCTAAAGCCCCTTCAAACCTTGTCGTCTTTGTCAATGTATTCTCTCTCGTTCACTCCCTCTGTTCTCTCTTGCTCTCATAGCTCTCTCTCTCTCTCTCTCTCTCTCTCTGAATAAACTTTTTTTTTGTCTCTCAAGTCAAACATACACATTTGCATGACGATAAACAAATTGTATTTTATCGTCTCAAAACAATACCAAAAACTGACACATACATTGTACGAATGCCTGTAAATGTAAATAAACTCTAAATTGACCAGAACCTTGTGAGTCCATAACGTTTCATTGTGCATTGCTGGGGATCAAAAGCTTCAAGAAGATTTTGTAAACTTCCAGTAGGATTGTGGTGGATTAGAGTGGTGGTCGGTCTCTCTCTCTCTCTCTCCCCCCCTCTCCCTCTCCCTCTCTCTCTCTCTCTCTCTCTCTCTCTCTCTCTCTCTCTCCCTCTCTCTCTCTCTCTCTCTCTCTCTCTCTCTCTCTCTCTCTCTCTCTCTCTCTCTCTCTCTCTCTCGAGGCAGGGAGATGACGTGTGTGGACTGATCGATAGACAGTAGTTCACCCAGCTCTACATATGTCTGTCTGTCTATCTCTCCGCCTGTCTTACGCTCTCTCTCTCTCTCAAGCAAGCAGATGAGCTATTTTGAGGTGTGCGTTCATTGTCAAATTGTACAATGTTCTGCTTGAAAAGGTTACTTTCAGAGGGAAATGATTTGGCATCTTCTTTTACAAAGTCCCTTAAGGCATACACTGAGCCTTCTTAAAGCGAACTCTCAGATTGGTGTCAAAGTTCTCTTTCATGAGATTTTTTTTGCACATTTCCTCCTGTACATTTAAACACATTTGTCTGACATCCGGCCCTGAATCACCGACATTTCTTCCTCCTGGAATCTGAGACGGAGAAGTCTCCTGAATCATCTCAATGTCGTCCCCACAGGTGTTGTGATGGGGTTTAACCATACTTACATTGAGGGGATTTTGCAGAAGCTTTTATTCACCCATTCACACACCGACAGCTGAGTCGACCCCTCAGGGCGACTCAGCTCGTCAGGAGCATTCAGGGTGAGGCGTCTCGCTCAGGGACACCTCGACACTCAGCTAGGAGGAGCTGGGTATCCAACTAGCAACCTTCAGGTTACCGGTCAACCCGCTTCTACCTCCTGACCTACTTCCGCTCGTGTTGTTACGGGGTTAGCTAGCAGTTGGTGTAGCGCATTGCTCTAGCAGATAGAAAGGTGCAAACCAGCAACGGCCTGATCACTGAAAGACTGAATACGAAGAATTGTCTGGCATCTCTTTTCACATTCACCCCTTCATTGCTTTTAGCTAGTTTAAGTCTGTATCTGTAACCCCAGTCTGTATCTGAATAAGAAAGCTTGTCTGGCAAAAAATCCTCATCCATTTAGATTTCTTTGAAGACTTCAGCTCTGCTCTGACATGAAACGAGAGATTCGTAGATTTACGAATGGCTTTGAATACTGTCGGACATGGTACTGAAATAACTGCACTTTGTGTAGGTTGCACAAAGGCTTAATGATGTGTAAGTGGGCCCAATTTAAACTCAAACTCAAAAGAAATGCTTTGCATAAAAATCCATTGTAATCCCAGAATACACTGAAAATTATACACTTTAAACAGCGCTCTGCAAGGCTTTGCTTTGTTTTTCTGGATCTGAATCTGTGTCTGCACCTCAAGTCTGTATCTGTCACTTAAAGGGATACTTCACCAGTGGATATTTGAAGGTTAATGAAGTAAATAATTCTATTTATTATAAATGTGAAAAATAAATTGAAATCGGTTCATCCTAGCCTGAGAAAAGGCAGAAAGTGTCTGGCTAAAAAGTAAAATGTCCTCCAACTACCACAGTATGTTGCGCTCGCTGCACTGCTCGCCTGTTTCCGTTTGGTGGAGGATGGACCCATGGTCCTAGCGCGAGTGTTAGCACGAGCAAACATTTGTGTAAACATATTCCCGTGATACGTTGACTAGTTTAGAGTTCTGCCCTCGTTTTTTCAAACGCATCTTTTTGTATATTACTGTACAGCATAAAAACATTTTCTAATTACAGTAGCCCAGCATATCAAGTATTTGTACTCAACCTTTTCTCCCCAGTTGAAATAAGTGTTTGTCTTATACAGTAGGCCTACTTTAGTATAACAGCACTTGGGTTAGTAAACAAATCACAAGAATGAACATGAATTTGAAGTTTTATTCATGAAAAAATATTAACTATTTACAAAAATAAAACGTGTAGTGTGCGTTTGCCAGAGTCAAAATAGTCACAGCTCATCTTCAGCATCTCTCCTGGTAGCCACGGTACTGCCCATCTTGTGCTGGGTAATTAGCTCTGATGGCCTGGACAACACAGGAAGCCGATACTGTCTAAGAAAGAAAGAGAACAACATTCGCAAAGCAATATAAATTATGCCTTGAGTAGCCTATACAGCATTACACAGACTTCAAGCTTAGCCTATGATCTGCCAATAACATCGGCTACTTTCGGATAGCTACATTGTCACGTTCCCCAGGACTCAAAACTATTGTAGCCAATGTGTTAGTAAAAAAACAAACACTCTATGCTCAGACGTCTGTTTCTCCTGGCGGGCTTTGGCTGGCGGTTCCAGTACACTTTCTGGGTCCAGAAATATGTATCCAATACCCAACTGTTCAGATGAGGCGGAAGAAATTGGTCCAGAAGAAATTGGCCCCACTGGAATTCTCGGCAGCAGACAGACTCTTGTTCTGTGTCCATTGACGCAGTGAGAGTACAGGCACCACCAATCCGCCCCAGCTCGAGTCATTGTGGGCTCCTCGTCTGTGGCAGGCAGGTCGCCTGCCTTGGCTGTAGCGGCGACAGCTTCAGCCGCCTTCTGTTCCTCCATAGCCCTCAGCTGCTCGTCGCTATATTGTGGCTCATAAAGGTAGCCACGAACATCCGTTTCTACCATAACTTCTTCAAAATCCCAATCCTCCATATTTTGTTCATCTGCGTATTCAGTACATTCGGCCATGTTTTCTGCAGGGGAAGTCTAACGCACTGGCACTGATCTGTGATAGGTCTGTTAGCGCATTAGTTCCCACCCCTGGGCAGGTTTGAAAAGGTGGGACTAGTGCTTGTAGTCTCAATAGAAATCCCCTCTTGTATTTCCCTCTGGCAATGACGCAAAATTATGATTTTTGCATCATTGCCAGAAGGGAAGTGCAAGAGGTAAATACGGATTTCTCCCGTCTCAGGGGAAAATGAGAAAGTGTTGCATGACCATTCAAAAGTATGACTGGGTTTCTAACAATGCAAAGCTTAATGGAAATGGGTGGAGTGTTCCTTTAAGCCTGTATCTGTACCCTGTATCTCACGTCATTTAACCCCTTCCTTCGCCTCTCCTGCCTTTATCTCTAACTTAATCCTATATCAGTACCCTTCACTGTTTCTTTTTAACTTTAGCCTTTATCTCTAACTTAAGCCTGTATATGTACCCTTCTTAACCCCTTCACTTTTTTCTGTAACTTAAGCCAGTATCTGTAACTTAAGCCTGTTACTTAAGCCTTTAAGTTAAGCCTGTATTTGTAACTTAAGCCTGTATCTGTAACATAAGCCTATATCAGTAACTTAAGCCTGTAACCTAAGCCTGTATCAGTAACTTAAGCCAGTATCTCTAAGCTTGTTCCTGTCCCCTTCTCCACCCTCCAGGTATCTCGGTCTTCATCTCCACCTTCAGCCTGTATCTGTATCTCAAACCTGTAACCTAAGCCTGTTTCTGTCCCCTTCTCCACCTTCCAGGCATCTCGGTCTCCATCTCCACTTTCAGCCTGGTGGCCATTGCCATCGAGCGCTACAGCGCCATCTGTAACCCCCTCCAGTCGCGGGCGTGGCAGACGCGCTCGCACGCCTACCGGGTCATCACGGCCACCTGGGCGCTGTCTCTGACCGTCATGCTGCCCTACCCGGTGTTCAGCGGGCTGCGTGCTTTCCCCAAGACAGATGGCTCGGTAGGACACATGTGTAGACTGCACTGGCCCAGCGGGGAGGCCGAGCAGACCTGGTAAGTGGGATGGGATTGGTGTTAGCCTACTTTTAGCAAAGCACTAACAAGCATTAGCCTGACATTACCTAGCGTTAGCTCAGCCTTAGCTAGCGTTAGCCTAATGTTAGCTTAGCACTAGCGAACGTAAGCTAAGCACTAGCAAACGTTAGCTTAGAATTAGCCTAACGTTATTTATGGACGAGACGAGAGTGAGCCTACTGTTCACAAAGCACTGGCAACTAATCAAACGACACAGACGAGTGAGTATTTGAATTCCGATTCAGAAACTAGCGCCGCGGCATCTGAATCCATTGCCCTAATTTCCACTGTTTCCCTTCTATCTAAATGAGGTGAACAAGCCAATCAGTGAAGCCCTATGAATTAAACATCTCATGTTGTAACCGGGTATAGCCTGGCTATACCCATGCTGCCTTGCGCATGATTTCATTCCACGCTGCTAGGCAGCCTGGATTCCATGGAACCGATTTTCGCCTGAGATAGGGAACCTATCAGAGAACGGGGAGGGACGGGGAAGACGATGACGACATCTATGTGACACACCCATCATCTTCTTCCTTATCGAATTTCTATCGCTCTACATACATCATCTGGTATAATTGATACGATTGGCTATGAGCTACGGACAGAATCATATGATATGAGCAATCGTAAACCACACCCAGTGGCATAGCATAGTTGTGCTAGGCCTCGGGGCAAGAGGCCTAGCACAGCCCCCCCCCCCCCCCCCACAACACACACACACACACACACACACACACACACACACACACACACACACACACACACACACACACACACAAACAAATGTGAATGCATCCACTCCCCCATAGGGCCTAAGCCAACAGCCGCCACAACGAGAGAACGCAAAATTATCGTCAGAACCATGGACAGAGATTTAGCATCCCTAGATCACACGTCAAAATCACGGCAAGATTATTAGAACCACGTACACCGTATTTGCAACACACTGCCTATTATCAATACAAAGCATAATTAATCCATTCAGCTGACCAAACAACTACATTTCCCAAACAGCACAACTATGGCCTAATTAAAATGGCCAACAGTAACATACTCCTACGGCACAGCGGCCATAACCAATAATAAAATAACTGCTCTTACCCGTTCAGAAGTTAACTCTGCATGCCTTCTGTTCAGCGAACTCGTTGATAATGATAATAGAGGTGAAATCCAATTTTCTAGCTCTTTCATTCTCGATGGAGAGTAGGGCCAATCCACTCAATCGCTCCTGTTCCTGGCGCTCCTTAGGTACGTCACTATCAATTTGAGCTTGGAAAATAACCGCTCTGCCGTAGCTACAGTCACTGGTATGGTGAGGTACAGGAAGAACGCTGTGCAAACATCACTGAATGATGCAGCCAAAGAGCTGTGATCGACAATGAGCATTTTATTTTAGCCTTATCCTTAATTGATGGTCCTTTTGCAAATTCAGCCTTAAAACAAGCTCTGAATGAGTTGGCTCGGGAAACATGGGATTAAGTCCCTGTTGTAGCGATCAGCAAGGCGCTGTGCGTGCTTATTCATGGCATCATCGGGGGCACTATTCAGTTCTGAGGGTTGAGTAGCCTGGAAAAGTGCACTGGTTTCACGCAGGGAAACAAACCTCTGCAGTAGCTGGTTGATAATAAGTCCAGGCTGGCGTTAAATACATTGACCCTGAAGTGACTTTCAGGGTCACTGAGCCTCTCATCCTCGCAGAGCCCATCGTAATGCCGTCTCACTATTTGCTCGAACTTGGGTGAACTCACATCGTACTCCCCACTTTTTATCGCAACGGCTTGAGCGCTCCTTTTGACCTCGGTGAAGTCCTCTCTGTAGGCGGTCAGGCCCTGGACAGCCTTTTGAATGTCCGCATCTTTTCGTTGCAACATCTGTGACACTGCATGAAGTAGTAACAACGAGTAGCACAAAACTGAAATTTTCTAACTTTGCTTTTAAGGCTGAGGCCTCGTCCCGCACATCTTTCTTTTCATTCACCAAGGCGATTTTGGTTAGAGCTTTCAAAATATCCACAAATCGATACCTCAGAGAGTTGAGAGCATCATAATTTGAGGACCATCGTGTGGCGCAAAGATGCTTTAGGGTTACCTCCGAGTCAGACAGGAGTGATCATCTCTTAACGCTCTTACTGAAAAATAAATAAAGGGCCTAGATTGTGTCATTAATGTCCTTAACGGAGTCATTTAGCGCCAAATTGAGGTTATGCGCGGCGCAATGCGCCTATTTTGCAAGTGGCTCCATCTCCTTTATACGTGCCTGGACGCCCGAATAGACAACCGCTCATATTAGCAGCGCCATCGTATCCTCGTCCTCGACACTTTGACAGGTCAAACCTATTGCTTGAATGTTGTCGAGTATTTTTTTGTTTCCAATGCAGCAGCTGAGGTTACCAGGGTTTCTTCAAACCCCCAAAAGGCCTCCTTAATCAAAATATCTGTAGCGATATCGTCTATTCCTCTCAATGAAGATGTATCTATATACATGGCTATATTGATCTTTCTTAGAAATGTCCTGGGTCGTATCCATAATTATGGAAAAAAACAGCACTTTTAATTTCGTTTTTTATAATGGTCTGCACTTGTTTGGCTGTTAATTGAATTAACTAATTTTGTATGGTAGGACTGAGATATTTAACAGACCCTTGTGGTCGCTCAACTTGCTCTTTTAACACTGGGTCATAAAGTGCCAACAGTTCTATTAGACTCAGAAAATTGCCACTATTTGGATCTCCATATCTCTCCCTATGCCCTCTGAAAGGCATGTTGCAAGTAGCCAGAGTGATGGTCACATTAACATTGCATTGTAGCACTTGCCTCCAGAAATTAGCAGCATTCTTGCTTCCCTCTCCATTTGTTGATCAATCTTCCTGTTTGTCTTCCATTGATCATAGCATTTACATGCGTTAACATGCACATCAGATTTAGCGTGTGACTCTATTCTATCGCTCAAATGTTTCCAGTCTCGCACACCTCTGGCCCATGCATCATTGTAAAAAGGTGCACTTCTGTCTTCAAACAACCGGCAGGGTTCACAATATGCTCGGTCCAAGATGGGCGTATAACATAGCCATGAACGTGGAAGTTCGATACCTGCCCTCATTGTAGTTGTATAATACAACTCAGAAAAATACCTGTTTCCTTGCATTGCGTCTCTAGGGAATGGTCCGCAGGGCTTGCATGAACCCGTGGCATAATAGCTCCTCAAGGGGAGTGTCCGGGACCTCCTGAGCACCATAGAGTCCCCTATCGGTCGACCGAACACTAGCAGCAGTAGCACCACTGGTAACGTTGCATTCCAAACCTTTGGGATGGAGGGAGGTCTCGGGCTGACCCGTTGACGGTTCTGGTTCAGTGGAGCTGGAGGAAGAGGGCACTGAGGTAGTCGCAGTAGGCTCCAAGTCGGACTACTGAACATTGCTAACACTTGTGGTGCTGGTGGTGCCAGTGCTAGAAGTGGCCGCCGGAGGTGGTTTAAAAATAAATCTGTCTAATTTCGGCAATTTCGAATTGCGCGCATCCAGGTCTTTCTTCTCTTTCCGTTTTTTAGCACCACTTTTTAGCTTGCTTAACATTGCAATGGAATGGCTTATCTTTTAACAATATGTCAGAGTTGGAGACACTCACTCTCAAGAAGACAACCCTACCATTAACGTGCCAGGCTAGCGTTAACATGCCAGGCTGCACGTAGCGTATCAGAACCATCACGTTGATTGGTCGAACAGATTTCACAGCAGGCACTATTCTTTTGGAAATGTTGAAAATAAAAGAAAATAAATGAAGTGGCCTAAGGGGCTTCCGGGGCCCCGCCCCGGCCCAAGCTATGCCCCTGACCACGCCTCAAATGCGAGAAAATGATTGTGTGGTTCCCAGACCTCTTCTTGTAGATTGATGTGAGGTCTGGCGTTAGCCAGGCTAGTAACCGGGCGGTGCTTGGCTTGGCCAGGCCGGGACAGACGTTTTCAGTTCAATGTCTTGATTGACCGGTCAGAGGCTCTCTGTGGAGACAGTTGTCCGCATGCTGGGATGGTGTGTGAGGATGTTAGACCGTCAGACTGAGGGTACACTGCGCAGGGGTGTTGGGATGGGGGAGGGGGGGGGGTGCACTGAGAGAGAACAGACGATGATGATGATAATAATAATAATACTTTTATTTGGAAGCGCTTTTCAGTCACTCAAAGACACTTTACAGGCGAAGATGAAAAATAAATAATTAAAATACATTTAAAAACACAGAAACACAGAAGAAAACGCAGAAGAGTAGATACATTGTAAATAAAACAGCACAATACAACAGTCAAACAGAACAAAAACAAAATTAGGGAAGTAGTGGTTAAGAATTATAGGCAGAATGGAACAGGTGTGTTTTGAGTAGTGATTTGAATAGTATGAGGTCATTGCAGTCACGGATGTGTTTGGGGAGGGAATTCCAGAGGGTAGGGGCAGCAACGGAGAAGGCTCTGTCTCCCCAGGTTCTGTGCTTGGTTTTAGGGACAGTGAGGAGGTTGGCATCAGAGGAGCGGAGGTGACGGGGAGGGGTGTAGTGGTGGAGCAGGTCAGTGAGGTAGGAGGGGGCCTGGTAGTGGAGGGCTTTGTGGGTGAGTAGGAGGAGTTTGAATTGAATACGCTGAGGGACGGGGAGCCAGTGGAGGTTCTGGAGGACAGGGGTGATATGATCGCGTGAACGGGTGTGAGTGAGAAGATGGGCGGCGGAGTTTTGACTGTATTGTTTGAGTTTATGAGTTTATGGAGGAGTTTGGAGGTTGTGCCATAGAAAATGCTGTTGCAGCAGTCGAGGCGGGGTGTAATGAAAGCGTGGATCAGGGTTTCGGCGGCAGTGAAAGATCGTGACGGGCGGAGGAGGTGGGAGATGTTTTTGAGGTGAAAGAAGGCTGTTTTGGTGACATGTTTGATGTGATGGTTGAAGCTGAGGTTATTGTCGAAGATGATACCAAGGTTGCGGCAGAGGGGGTGTGGGCAGGTGTGGTTTGGTATGGGTGAGGATGTGTGACGGTTTGATCCCTTTTACCGCCTGGTTGCTCGATCTTGGGCGGCGTCGGGGGGGGTGGGGGGGGTTGTGTGTGAGAGAGAGAGAGAGAGAGAGAGAGAGAGAGAGAGAGAGAGAGAGAGAGTTGGATAAAGGAGAGCGAGAGAGAGTGAGAGAAAGAGATGGTGGGAAGTGAAGACACATTCTATCCCATTATATCACTATAATTGGTAGTGGGGGGGGGGCTGTCTTGTGCTTCTGCACTGGGCCCCCCTGCTGGGATGGAGAAGAGAGAGGAGTTATGGAGATGGTTGGAGCAGCAGGGAACCTCCCAATTACTCCTTGGATATCTATCACTATGTCCGAACAAGAGAGAGAGAGAGAGAGAGAGAGAGAGAGAGAGAGAGAGAGAGAGAGAGAGAGAGAGAGAGAGAGAGAGAGAGAGAGAGAGAGAGAGAGAGAGAGAGAGAGAGAGAGACGGTGTTAGGGCAGTGGTCCGAACAAACGGTGAATCAAAAATATTGGAAAAAATATATACAGTATATATCAGAAATCAGGTGTTGATGAATCAAGTCAAGTCTACGATGTCTAAGCAAAGTGCCGATAAAACTCATTTTTATTCTGTTTTTATTTTTTTATTTGGCTTTTCACAGACCTAAACAAAGTAAAGGAATTCAATCCCGGGTTTTTGGCAACACATCGGAAAACTGGGTCAAGCCCACATCAGGAGCATGAAATGAAATTCATATTTGTAGTCTGACTCCAAAAGATACATTTAATTTTTTTTTTTTCACGAAAATGTATTTTTTAGTCTACAGCATTGAAGTCTATTTAGACGTGAAAATGAAGATAAAATACAAATAAAATAAAATAGAAAAAGACATCATAGTAGTTCTTAAAATAATAAGGATAAAATAAACATAATACAATTAAAACAGGATAGTACATTTAACAATGATAATCACAAATCGTTATAAATACAATAATAGTATATAGTAGTTCTTAAATAATAAAGATAAAGTACAACAAAAAACAGCTTAGTACATACAACAATGATAATATTCATGCAGGATGCACTTCTGTTCCTTAAAGGTCTCATCTCATCGTTTTTTCGTTAATTTTGCGGTGATCTGTAGTCTGAATTGATGCCCTAAGAGCCGGTTTTAGAGAAAAAAAAGAAGCTTTGCTGGGTCTGTTTCATGCTGTTTTAGTTTGTTGGAGGAGGTGGGAGGGGACGAACGACAGGATTTCGCCTCTTAACATGAATATGCATGATATGCTAATCTGCTCGCCTCTGATTGGCTAAGAGCACTGTGACGCTGAGCTGCTGAAATGAGCTCTGCTACTACCTGTCTGCCGGTCGGCGGTAGCAAGCTAGCTAAGCTGGGCGGGAGGCGTGGCCATGAATACTAATTTTCGGTGTGACGTCACACCGATGGGGTTTTCTCATCCGCTCGTTTTTCTTTGTGATTTCTCTCATTGCCTAATATAGGTAATGGGGGTAGAGGAACACTTTCACGCGCACCATGCATATGCAGCTCGTAGAGACCTATAGTATTTCAACAAAAACAAGTATTCCCAGTTTCTTACAGAATGAGACCTTTAAATAACTTATTTGCAACCCCATTTTAATGATCTCATGGTTAACGTATTTCAATTCGTAGTGTTTTGATATTATGTTTTTAAATAAATGATATAACTTTCTTTTTTCTCGTAAGATTCCTCTGCTTACCACTAAATGGCACTCAAACCAGAGTTTGAGAACCAATGGCGTAAATCATAGCACAACATAACACAGGAATCTTAGATCGGGATGACCTCTATATATCAACTACAATACACAGTTTATGATATGAAATGCTGTTTTCCAACTATCTCTCACCCAGATGCATTTTTGTAAACAGTTAAGAATACAGAATACTAGGGCCCTCTCAGGCCCTGTCCACACTAACCTGGGTAAATCTACAAATGCATAAATATTTATCCGTTTAGCCCTTACGTCCACACTAAAACGGCTAATTCCGACACTGAAAACGATTCTTTTCAAAAACGATCGCTGAGGTGGATAAATGTGAAAAGCTGGGTTCATTTACATTTAGGGCATTTGGCAGACGGTTTTATCCAAAGCGACTTACAATAAGTACATTTGTCATAAGAAGTGCAGCAATATATCGCTGTTGGTACAGAAAGGATGTTCATAGAACCAAGTGCAAGTACAACAATCGCTAGGCTAACCAATTCCCTGTGTTACAGCAATGATAGCAGCTACTGCAGTTCCTACACAGTTAAGTACTATAATACAATACAATACAACACAATACAATACAGTGTACTATGGTGGCCAGAAGGGGGAGGGTGGCTATGCAGAGTCGAGGTGGACTCTGAACAGGTGAGTCTTGAGTCTTTTTCGGAAGATAGTGAGCGACTCTGGATTCCTGAGAACGGCAGGGAGCTCATTCCCACCACTGAGGTCCCAAAACCACGAGAAAAATTGTTGGACTTTGCTGAACGACCTTTGCTAGCTCTTAGCGATGGCGGTACCAGACGTCCAGCTGAGGTAGTTGAGCGGAGGGATCGAGCTGGGGTGTGTGGCTTTAGCAATGCTTGGAGGTAGGCTGGGGCAGTTCCATCGACTGCCTTGTATGCCAGTACCATCGTCTTAAATTTGATGCGAGCTACTACAGGGAGCCAGTGGAGGTCCCGGAAGAGGGGGGTCACATGGGAGAACTTCGGTAGGTTGAACACGAGGCACGCTGCCGCATTCTGGATGCGCTGCAAAGGTTTAATCACAGAGGCAGGAAGTCCAGCCAGGAGTGAGTTGCAGTATTCGAGGCGGGAGATGACCAGTGATTCAGTTTTGTTGAGGCTAAGGCTCAGGTGATGGGCAGTTGTCCAGGTGCTGACGTCCACCAGACATGCCGCGTGTTGCAATCAGTGCTTTATCAGAAGAGGGGAAAGAGAAATAGCTGAGTGTCGTCAGCATAGCAGTGATAGGAAAAGCTGTGTGATGTAATTACAGAGCCCATAGATCTGGTGTAGCGGGAGAACATAAGAGGCCCCAGTACAGAGCCTTGAGGGACACCAGTTTCAAGCGTGCAAGGTTTGGACAAGGAGCCATTCCATGTTACTTGATAGGTGCGGTTCATCTGGTAGGATGTGAACCAGGAAAGAGCAGATTCGGCAAGAGTGGCAAGGAGGATTCACTGTGTCAAATGCTGCGGACAGGTCGAGGAGAATGAGAACCGATGAGAGGGACGAGGCTCTGGCAGCATGGAGGGCCTCAATGAGACTCCGTCTCAGTGGATTGTACCTTCTTGAAGCCTGACTGGTGAGGGTCAAGCAGGTTGTTAGACGAGAGATAGGAGGACAGTTGGTTACCAACATTTTATTTCTTAGTAATTAGCTATAAGGGTATGCCGTCTTTCAGAACCTTTCATAACCTGCACTAAAGAGAGAAAAAATAGTGCATCCTCATTGTAACCAGCACTTCTGAAAATGCACATCCGAATGCAGCTCTGTCCCCAGCACATTTCAAACCAAACTGACGCCCATGCCCTCAATGTATAGGAGCTATTGATGGCATACACATCGAATCAAACAGCCTTCATCAAAATCAATGGACTTCCTTATTAGAAAGAACAGGTATTCCCTAAACGTCCAAGTTGTTTGCGATTACAAATACAACTTCATAGATGTTGTTGTAACATGGCCCGGCAGTGTCCACGATGCCCTTGTATTTGCAAACTCCAAAATTAAGAAATACCTATGGCACGATTCCTCCATGTCCCAAAGTAATTGTGGAGGCAGAAAGCCCAGTCCCTGTGTTTATGTTAGAGGATCCAGCATATCCCCTAATACCCTACCTTTTGAAGGAATACACAAGAGGCGGAGAGACACCTCGGGAGCAGAACTTGGGACTTTCTCTTTGCAAAGCACGGATGGTCATTGGGTGCTTGAAGGCCCGTGTCGGTGCAATCGGAGCAATGGACTTGAACCGTAATGATTTTCCTCTAGTCATTATTGCATGTTTTGTTCTCCACAATTTTTGTGAAGCCAATAAAAGAAGCAGTCACGCAAAGAGAAACTGTTGATGTGACTGTTTTCTACGAGAGTGACTTTCAGCCTTCAACTCAGCACAACAAGCTTCCGCACAGAGTGCAACGAGTCAGAGGGAAGACGCATCAGACATGTACTGACCGGATATCTGGATCCTTGAAGTTGTCTATATGAGCCCTCTTCTTTTACCCAGGCCAACTGAGAAACAACTGTTAACATTTCTTGTCACAGTCCTGATTGAATGTGTAGCCGTGAATAAGAATTTACTATAGAATTGTGTACTTCATATCGAATTAAATGGAGGCATTTGAAAATGTTGGATAGGCCTTTGTATTATGAGACGTTAGGCTGCTACTTTGTTTAAGGTGATGCTGGCATTAATAGATGTGACACATTAACCCTGATCCTAAATGCACGCAAATCAGAAAGACAATCAAATGTATTCAACGACATTCGTAAATACTATTAACATCTCCAAAGGTAATAAACAATATTAACTTATATTATTAGCTATATATGGTGCATTCCCAACACATCACAGGAACTGATTCATACAAAGCTTAGTCATTAACTTATACCATACATGCACCTGTGCTGCCACTCTTCGTAGTATTGGGACTGTATTGAGGACTGCTGTCTGGAGGTGGATGGGCTGGGAGTTGGGGTTGGTGTGGGGGGTGTGTGTGGGGGGGAGTGGGTCCCCTCCCCACACACAGCTGTTCAGCTGGTGGTTGAAGGGATAATGAGATGGAGGCTGCTAGAACATCGACTGGCGCATTATGGCAAAGCCCTCTGCAATGGAATTTGTGATCCTCTCTACACTTCCTGTTTACTTTGACAGGTTGCCAGAAAAATCTGGCTGCTCGTCAAAGGGAGGTTTTCGTTTCAGCTTCTCAATTCTGTGGGTCGATGGATAAGCTGCAAGCCTGTCTCGCCGACCAGAAACCCCCTCCTCCTGAGGGTCCTCTCGGCTCTCAGCAGGGGAAGAACTGTTGACCTAGAACAGATCAATCGTTTAGCTTCTGTAGGCCTACCACTAAGTAGTTATCACAGAGATCACTAAATACTGGTAGACTAGGCTAGTTCTACATTATACAGCAGTTAGTTCCAACCAAGTTATTTGATTGGACAAGAGGCATTCCATGAGGGCTGATCTGGAGTATAACAGCACTGGGACTTTTAACTATACATGTATCACTCCGCTTTACAGGTGTTCTAATAACCGTTATATGATATTAACGGTCCTTATGTGGCTTGGATTGCGACAAACTTATAAATGTTAATGTAAAACATGATACAAAGTAGGCTAGCTGGTCTGCAATAATGTGTAGAGCAACCTGGTCTCACAGGAGTCCGTGAAATGACCACGGACGCTTAACTCAAAATCCGTGGAATCCTCACGTAAACACGCCAATTTCCGTGATACGGCCACGGATTTTGCTCCAATGCAAGGTAGGGTTAGGGCTGGCATTTTTTTCAGAGACCCACAATTTTCAGAGTAATCCCAAGATACACCCTGGTTGAAGGTCTAATGGACAGAGATTCTATCTCTTGTCAACTAATTTAGATTAATTTCTATCAACGGCTTGTTGCCAATGCGTTTCAATGGAGCATTTGATGATGCTCTGTGAGCCTTTCCTGTTGGGCTAGAGCCCCTTTGTTGATAATTGTATGCGTCCTTTGAGACCCTCTTTGATATGAAATAGATCCCAGGTCTATATCTTACTTGTTAATGTCCTCGCCTCAGTCACCTATTGCATCTCTTCTTTTAGGGCTTCGGCCTCCTAATTGATCATTGTTGTTATTTTAATTCCCTCTTTCAGAGAGAGAGAGAGAGAGAGAGAGAGAGAGAGAGAGAGAGAGAGAGAGAGAGAGAGAGAGAGAGAGAGAGAGAGAGCAGTGGAGAAGGGAGGAAGAGAAGTGCGAGATAAGGAAAGAGCGAGAAAATAATTATTGTGGTGTTATTCCGTCTTAGTCAAGGACATTTATTTCTGTTTCTACTCAGCACCACACACACACCATAAATAAAGCTCTTTACACAGCAAAATAATCCCTTCCTTAAGTAGGCTCAGCCTAAGCCAGCGGTTTACTTGAGTATTTATCCTGCAGGTGTGTACATATGTGCACAAGTTTATTCTATCATCACCGATGATACACTGGTGTGTTTGTCTGAGTGTTTGTGTGTCTCTGTGTGTCTCTGTGTGTCTCTGTGTCTCTGTGTCTCTGTGTCTCTGTGTCTCTGTGTCTCTGTGTGTCTGTGTGCTGTCTCTCTCTCTCTCTCTCTCTCTCTCTCTCTCTCTCTCTCTCTCTCTCTCTCTCTCTCTCTCTCTCTCTCCTCTCTCTCTCTCTCTCTCTCTCTCTGTCTTCTCTCTCTCTCTCTCTCTCTCTCTCTCTCTCTCTCTCTCTCTGTGTGTTTGTCTGTGTGCGTGCGTGCGTGGCTCTGACCTGTCTATTATTTGCCTTCAGTCTTCTCCAACCAGCCTCTTCAGAGCAGGACCTTGAGTCGTGTCTCTGAGATAATTAACAAGGCTAAATGAAGCTAGCAGCACTTTGATCAGAGAACGTAGACAGCCGGGCAGAAACAGACAATTAACAAATTAAATCCTTTAGTGCGGACTCCCAACGAGCCGATATATACTTATATTCCCTCCTGGCAGTGTTCTGTTGTTTTCGGAGCGTGGGGAGAGGAGGTTCAGCTGAACTTTTCGATAATTCTTGTGCCTTCAAATTAGCCTTTAAAAACAAGTAAACAACAAAAGGTTCCCCCAGTGCATCTTTGGAGTTTAAAGCAGCACTATGTGTGCATGCAGGCTACAGCACGGACCTTGTAGCGCTAACAAGCATTAGCGTTAACAAGGATGATGAAAAAGTGTGTAGAGGTGTTGTGTTGACAATGACAAACAGAAACAGCATCCGGCTAGCTTTCAGTTTTTCGACACAGGTTTAGATTTCCTTTTAGGTTCCTGAGTTATGTTGAGACATTTTTTTCAAAGTCTCTCTCTCTCTCTCATATTGAGCGGAAGGTGCGTGATTTGCGGAGCAGAACGGAGCGTGTGTGAGAGCGATATTGAATGGTTTTTCAAAACGTTTTTTTTGTTTTTTTGGGTAATTGGATCTATGATAGGTAGGTGAAGGTTTTGTAAGGGTTTTTTGTGGGGTTTTGTATTCTTTGGGGTGTTTTGTGCGATCGACCAGCGGCCGCTGGTCGGTGCGCCTGAAGTATGGTGCAATTCCATTGTGGCATCGGCGATCTGAACCGAATGCACGGCTTCAAGATCTCCCCGACTTTTCCTTGCTCGGTTGAGGACTGCGGTTTGGCAGTGGGAGAGTTGATCGGGCATAGTAGCATTAAGTCCGCTGCCTGGATGAACGGGGCAGTCGTGATTTTTGTTGACAGTGTGGCAAAAGCCAACAAAGTAGTGGAGACCGGCATTGTGGTTAATGATTCATTTGTATCAGTGTCTCCACTAACTACACCTGTGGCAAGGGTCACTATCTCCAACATCCCCCCGTTTATCGGGGATGAGTTGTTGATCAAGGAGTTGTCGAGGCACGGGAAAGTCGTGTCCGCTATAAGGAAGTTGCCGTCGGGTTTCAAGTCTCCCCTGATGAGGCATGTCGTGGGGTACAGACGGCAGGTGCATATGATTTTGAACAAAAAGGATGCGGAACTGAATTTGGTTTTCAGCATTAAAGTTAATGATTTTGATTACGCAGTGTTTGTCAACTCTGGCACTCTGAAATGTTTTGGTTGCGGCAGGGAGGGGCATCTCGCGAGAGCTTGCCCGGAGAAAACCCCTGCAAAGCGTGCTGAGCCTGCTGAGGCGACAGCAGGGACCTCGGCCGATGTTGAGACGGTGAAACAGAGGGTGGCAGATGTGGAGAACCACATTCAGTGTGTTGCCAATGTGGAGGGGGAAAGGCTAGATGTTGAGGATGCAAAGCAGTGTGGTGAAAGCCCCATGAAAGCATCTAAAATTGTTGAAAATGAAAAGCAGTTTGGAAAAAATCCAGAAGATGCAATTCTGGGTGTTGAAAATGGAAGGCAGAGCAAATGTATTGTTCAGAAGGAGGGGGATAATGCAGTCAAAGAGTCAGCAGAGACTTTTGAGGCTGGGCCCATCCCTGCTGCAGCAGAGCGATGCAGTGTCAGTGAGGAAGGGTTGATGGGGGAGGAAGATACTGCGTGTAAACCTCCTCTCCTTAAGAGAAAACAGGGGAGTGAAACCTGTGGCTCCAAAGCCAAGAAAGCAGCGGCTAGTGGAGAGGAGGAGGAGCAGGCAGAGGTAGAGTCTAGTGAGGAGGAGGAGATGGAGAACAGTGCCACAGGCAGTCAGCCCCTCACAGACTCAACGCTGCTTTCTGCTTCTCAGTTGGAAGAGTTGTACACCGTACATAGCATACAAATGTTCCTTCAAAAAACAAAAAATATGAAGAATGTCCAATTTGAAGAGTATTTTGCCGATAAGAATATGCTGTTGCTTTCAGTCAAGGCTCAGATGAGCATCAGAGGGGAGGGAGGTTTCTCTGAGCAAGAAGTCTACAGATTAAAGAAGATTGCTCTGAGACTCAAACAAGAGCTACATGCTGAAGGCTATGTGTAGAGCAGTTGGCCTCCTGTTTCTTCTCATCTGTGTGTCTCTCCTCACATCAAAAGCAATGACTTCTTTTAAGGTTTCCACTCTTAATTTAAATGGGGCTAGAGATGTGAGGAAGAGGGCTTGCCTGTTTGAAACTCTTAAACTTAAAAAATTAATATGCTCCAGGAGACTCACAGTGATGTTTTTAATGAAACAGACTAGAGGAGGGAGTTTGAGGGCAAAGTCAGAGTTTGTGCCCTTATCCCATGTGGTGGAAGAGTGGGTTAAGGGGAGACTGCTGGTAGTTAAGGCAAAATATGAGCGCTTTAATATTGTATTCATTAATGTATATGCTCCAAGTTCTGGCCCTGATAGAGTTCAGTTTTTAAATGAACTTAGTCTGGTTTTAAGTCAGTGTGTGCCAGAAGACTATGGGCCGGTTTCGGAGACAAGTCTTAAGCCTAGTCTCAGACTAAAATGCTGTTTGAGCTGGCTTAACTGAAATTCACTTGCACAGACGTAGCTTAAAATAGTCATGGATTAAGCCTGTTCTGGATTAAACAAAGCCGATTGCAAAATTGAGCATTAGAGCTACTCCAGGACTAAATTGGACTGAATTGAAGCTTAAACTAATCTGCCAAGGAGGCAGGTTTAACTCCCGCTTAGTAGGCTAGGCTACTGTTTGTGAAACTGAGCTTGGATTGTTTGGGAGCATGGACTATTTGGAATATCTAAATGAGGACCAACATGCACGACAAAGGCCAGCCAGACGAATACTGCTGGATAGGAGTGATCCATTGAATCAGTTTGACGAAATAACTTTTCGAGACCGCTTTCGTATGCACAAGGAAAATGCATTGGAGATAATTACTTTGCTTGAGCCTAGACTTTCCTCTCTGTCTCAAAGAGGAAGGCCTGTGCCCAATCAACTGCAAGTTCTGAACACTTTGAGGTTCTTGGCATGTGGAATCTTTCATCGTGAAACTGGTGATTTGTGTGGTGTCAGTGAACCAACTGTATGGAGAATAGTTCACAAAGTCTGCAGTGCCATTTGTGAACTGAGGAGTCTTTACATCAAGTTCCCTGATGCTGCTGGGCAAGCCGACTATAAAGTGCAATTCTATGAATATGGGCACTTCCCAGGAGTGATTGGCTGTATAGACGGATGTCATGTTCCCATCAAGTGTCCATCAACTCCTGATGCAGAGGAATACAGGAATCGTAAGAACTGTTTTTCAATCAATGTTCAGGGTGTATGCACTCCTAATTTGGAGTTTTCAAACATTGTTGCCCGTTGGAAAGGTGCAACCCATGATTCAAGGATTTTTCTCAACTCTTCATTGTGTGCACAATTTGAGAGAGGACAACATAGTGGACTACTACTTGGTGATAGTGGATATGGTCAGAGTAACTATTTATTCACACCACATCTAAATCCCACAACAGCTGAGCAGCAAAGGTACAACAGAGCTCATATCCGTACTAGAGGGATGATCGAGCGTATGTTTGGAGTATGGAAAACTCGATTCCAGTGCTTACGAAATACGCTTCGTTTCAAGCCAAGAAGATGCTGCAAAGTGATCATTGCTACAGCTGTGCTGCACAACTACCTGAAGCAGCATGGCTGTCCTGATCTGCCAATGGAAGATCAGGATGATGCAGATGTGCCCATGGTGGCAGAGGCAGCCAATGACCAGCGAGGACTTGCACACAGTGCTGCTTTCACAGTGCAGCACTTCAGCATTTAAATATGGAATGTATTCATTTATGGTATAGTTTTGCTTGCATACTGTTTCTGTACAAAATTACAATAATGTAGCAAAATTAAACGAGTGAACCAAGGCTGGTTAAAATGTCGTTTGTGATGATTAATACTCACTCACACTCACATGCCAAATGACAATACATTTATTTTTATTTTTCACAATTCCTCATATTCACCATGGCTACTGGTATGCAGAATTCTTTTTTGGAGCATAGCCCTCTCTCCCAATTTCATATCCAGTTCAACCTCTAGAATTCTCATTTTCATTTCATGTTCTTTTAAATATTCAATTTTACGCTCATGAAATTCTCTGGCTAACTTTTCATGCATAGTTATCTTTTTTGGTCTCTGTTGGATGGTAGCAGCTTCATCTCCCAGGGGTGCCATAGCAGATGTGGAGGGTTCAGGCTCGTTGTGAACTGGCTCTTGATTGGTTTCCTCTGGAAAAAAAGACCACTGTTCCAAACTCAAATCAACTAATATGGTCCTGTAACCAATTTACTTCCTAAGGTATATTTACCATTTGTGCTCAGTTCTCCATGTTCACTGTCCAAATGGTCATTGTCTGGAATACCATCCAGAGGTTGCTGGTGCTCTATTATACCAGACAGCAAGTCACCCAATTCATCACATGTGTCCTTTATTGGTGGTCCACCACCTGTAATAAATCGCTCTCTTCTGCTTGCTGCATTCTCTCTTTAATCCCAGTTTAATGTTCTTCCATAGAACCTATGAAGGCAGATATCATTCATTAGTTTTCTTTTTTGATGTCACAAAAATGGTAATATGGGAAATACTGGTACTGATGAGGCATAATAAAAATAAGTTTGTCTCCTGATAATTTAGGTCATGGTGGAGAAATTATTTTATTTTATATTTCTTTCCCCCTCACATATAGGTATGGATTTTCCTTTGTGCAACATATCTTACTCTACCACCATGTTTAACATGCATATGCCCCTTTAAAATAGGTTACTATCCTTTTAAACAGGATATTCATTCAATGTGAATGCTACAAGCAGCAGGAGTATTGTATTTGGGTAGGCCATAAATAAGCAGGGTATAGGCAACAGGAAACAAACACATATTTTTGTGCCTAATAATGAAGATTAACTCACCTGCAGTTGTTGTACTGTTCTTGTGGTGACATCTTCATTTGCATTGAATGCATTGCCAATTGCAGTCCAAGCACTTCTTTTCTTCTGTTCAATAGCAGCAGTATGGATTTTGCTTTCAATGACTGGATGGTTCGATACAATTAGTTTTAGTAGTGTTTTTTCATGCTCACTATAATTTTTGGAGCGAATTCTCTTTGCCTCTGCCATTGTGTTGTCTCAAAATTCACTGCAACAATGGTGTTTCATACTCCATTTCAGGTTTTCATGAGCACAATTGGACCAACAGCCTGTGCTTCCACTTAGTCTAATGAGGCTTGAACCAAGTGTTCTCATTAAGCTTACTCCAGGACTCCATAGTCTCAGACTAACTAAGCCAAATTTATGCCATGTTCATGCAAGCCACTTAAATAGCCAGGATTAACTAGTCTGACTTAGGCCTACTCCAGTCTTGATTTAAGCCCTGTCTCCGAAACCGGCAGTATATGTTTTTGGGAGGGGACTTTAACTGCACAGCGGAGGATAAAGACAGGAATCATACGGAGCCTCATGCACCTTTAACACTGATGGAAAACCACAGTATGAGTGACGTATGGAGGAAATTCCACCACAATGTAAAACAATATACTTGGGTCCACAGCAGGGAACTTGTTTTATCTCTAGCTAGGTTAGACAGGTTATACTCTTTACGCATCATTTTAGCATTTTTAAAGCGTGTAATATATGTCCAGTAGGCTTCTCTGACCATTCCATGGTCATATGTGGGTTTTTTATTGCAAATATGAAGAATAAGTCTGCATACTGGCATTTAAACACTGCTTTGCTTTAGATGCGCATTTTAGAGAGGTTTTTATTTATTTTTGGAAAGGTTTTAGAGAGAGGAAGAGGGACTTTATGTGTTTAAAACAATGGTGGGATCACGGCAAAATACAGACTAAGCAGCTTTGTCAGCAGTACACTCTCAATGTTTCTCGTGACATCACCAAGTCTATGAAAGATCTGGAGTTAGACATAGTGGAGCTGCAGAGTTCTGCACAGTCCACAGGAAACGGAGGCTGTGTTGAGAGCCTCAAATCTAAAAAAGCCGTGCTGGCAGACCTGCTGGGCTCCAGAGCGCAGGGGGCGCTAGTCCGCTCACAATTTCAGAGCGCTTCTTGAATGGACTCCCCGTCCAAGTTCTTCTTCAGTCTGGAGAAGAAGAATGGCCAGAGCAGGCAGATCCATGCGCTGCGGTCAGAGGACGGACAGCAGCTCACAGGCATAGCAGACATCAGGAACAGGGCGGTGGAGTTCTATGTGAAGCAGTGAGTATCAGGAGGATGATGCTGTATTTGACTCGTTCTGTGAGAACCTGCCTACAGTCTCAGCGGAGACCAACAGGGAGCTGGAGGGGCCCTTGACTGAGGAGGAGGTGTTTTCTGCCTTGCAGAGTGTGCAGGGGGGTAAGGCCCCCGGTATCGATGGGTTGCCCTCTGAATTCTACAAGGCTTTCTGGTCTGAACTTAAGGAAGACATGCTGGGGCTCTTCTCAGAGAGCTTTGAGGACTCCTCCCTCCCACAGAGCTGCAGGAGGGCTGTGCTCACTCTGCTGCCCAAGAAAGGGGACCTTCAGGAGATTCAAGACCTGGAGGCCCGTCTCACTGCTTTGTGTAGATTATAAGATGCTGTCAAAAGTCCTGTCAAACCGGCTGAAGAAGTTGATGGACCAGCTCATTCACCGGTCTCAGACGTACTGTGTGCCCGGCAGGTCCATGATTGACAATGTGTCACTCATTAGGGATAATTTGGAAGTCTCCGGTTCATTGGGCTTAGATGCTGGTCTAGTTTCTTTAGACCAGGAAAAAGCTTTTGATCGGATTGAGCACCGCTACCTTTGGAAAGTTTTACAAAGGTACGGCCTCAGCCCGGGTCCTGTACGAGAACATTGACAGTGTGCTGAAGATAAACGGTGGTCTATGCAAACCTTTTATGGTACAAAGAGGTATTCGACAAGGCTGCGCCATGTCTGGTATGTTGTACTCACTGTCTATAGAACCCATGTTGCACAATGTTTGTGGTTTTATTGATGGCCTGTTTGTACCTGATATTAGTTCAAATTTTATTTCATCAGCATATGCTGATGACATCATAATTTTTACAAAAAAATAAAGGAGGACATCAATAGATTGGGCGAGATTGTTGAGACGTTTGGGAAGCTCTCAGCTGCCAAAGTGAACTGGGCCAAGAGTGAAGCGCTGGCAGTTGGGAGGTGGACTGCGGGTCTGCCCCAGCCGCCGGGGGGGCTGAGCTGGAAGAGAGGGGGTTTTAAACACCTGGGGGTTCATCTGGGGGATGAACAGACTGAAAGGAAGAACTGGGAGGGTGTGGTGGAGAAGGTAGAGGGGAAGCTGGCTAAGTGGAGGTGGCTGCTTCCCCACATGTCCTACAGAGGAAGGGTCCTCATTATTAACAATCTGGTAGCGTCCACCTTGTGGCACAGACTGAAATGTTTAGAGCCCCCTGCTGGGCTCTTGCAAAAAGTGCAAGCGGTAATTTTAAACTTTTTCTGGGACAAGTTGCATTGGGTTCCTCAGAGTTTTTTATATCTTCCAAAAGAAGAGGGGGGGCAGGGGTTAGTTGACCTGGGGAGCAGAGCGGCGGCTTTCAGGCTGCAGTTCATCCAGCGGTACCTCTTGGGGCATGATGTCGCCTGGAGACAGGTAACAGGCATCATTTTAAGGAAGACAGCTGGCCTCTTTCTAGACAAATCCTTGTTTTTATTGAATTGTGTTTCTTTTCATGTGTGTAGTTTGCCTCCTTTTTATCATGGTGTTTTTAAGGCATGGACTCTTTTCAAATGGGAGAGATGTCCCTGGTGTGCGGAGCTCGGCTGGACGTGCGAGATGGCAGCTGCCCTGGCCTCACCCAGCGCCTGCGGTCCACTGGGGTGGTCAAGCTGAGGCAGGTGGTGGACGTGGCAGGGCCCGGGCTCCACAAACACTGAGGCTGTTGGCTTCTCTCCTGGGTCTGAGGTCCAGCCGGCACACCAGAGACATCAGGAGCGAGAGATGCTGAGGGACTACTTCAGCGGGGCAGATGTACCGGACGAGGGGGATCCGTTTCCAGAGCTCGGACTGTCGGATCAGACCGGACTGGTGAAACCCATGGGCCTTTCCAAGTCCAGGATGGATTTACACTTTCTTTCGGGGAAAAGCTTTTACAGGTACTGTGTGGTGGCTACACACAAACACAAGCTGAGCAATTGGAGGGGCACGGTGTGGAAGGAGAGGCTGCAGGGCGGTGTGCCTGTGTGGAGGCTCTTGTACAAGCCTCCCCTTAAGAAGAAGACAGGAGACCTGCAGTGGAGGATCCTGCAGGGGGCTCTGGCTGTGAATAGCTTCATTGGAAAAATCAACCCCACAGTGTCCGAGAACTGTCCATTATGTGACGAAACTGAGACTCTAGTCCATTGCTATCTGGACTGTCACAGACTGGGATTAATCTTTTATATTTTAAAAGCTGTGTTTTTAAATTGTGGAGAGGTTTGGTCAGAGGCTGCTTTCATCCTTGGTGCTGGTTACAATAAGGAAAATTCAAGGAAATGGTGTTTGTTGAACTTTGTGGTCGGGCAAGCCAAAATGGCTGTTTACATAAGCAGGAAGAGCCAGGTAGAAGGGGAGGCAGGCCTTGGGCTGGCAGATAGGGCTGTCACGGTTGAGGAATTCCCCCTGCGGTGAGTCAGGGCGGCAATATTATTGCACCATCTTTTTTTGTAATCTATCTAGAAAATTCATTTGTTAATTACTAAATTACTAAACTCATTGCAATATTTCCTCTGAAACATGGCGCCTACACATTTAAAAACGGTTATAAAAAAAGACGTGGCAATTTTACACTTTTTATTTTATTGAATGCAGATCAAAGGGCAATAACGGCACATGCGAGATCTGTGCGATATATGCACGTCGTTTCTCCTACTGATTGAACTTAAAAACAAAATTCAGGAGAAGGCTTAACTTTTAAATGCAACCGATGCTCTAACTGTATTGTACATTTTCGGCACCGCAGTTTCTGAGAAGTAGGTTTTCCCTGGCAACTCATATTGCTTGTCAATTTTCTGGAGCAGCGACTTGAATGCAGGTTTCTCCACGGTGGCAAACGGTACCATCTCCTCAACCAGATACCACGAAACAGCGCCTGTTAGGCGTTTATGTCTGTCACTGTCTCTGCTGTACTTGCCGACTCGAGCAAAGGCTTCGCTGACTCCAAGCTGTCGGCTGGCTCCGGCATGAGCTGCTCCGCGACTCAGTGTGGCAGGAGGCGGCGGCAGCCGCGCCACAGTAGCTGGATGGTAGCTTGCTAGGTGAGCCCTTAAATTTGTTTTGTTTCCTTGTTTTACTTGAACCGTTTTGCCGCAGATTTTACAGATTGCCTCATTTAAATTGGCTGGCTCCCCCTTTTCATTTGGCTGAAAGCCGAAATGCTCCCAAAGAGGCGAAGTAATATTTTGTTTTGATACCAGCGCAACCGCCATCGTGGTGAGATCAGGTCACATGCGGTGATGGCGGTGGCCCAGAATGCAGCGCGGTGGGATTGTTAATATCGCGATATTTCATTTTTGCGGTTACCGCAAAAGCCCTACTGGCAGAATTGTTTGGGGTCCTGGTGAAAGCCAGAGTCAGGGTGGACCTCAGGTACCACTCTTTAATGGGCACAATGGAGGAGTGGAAGGAGTGCGGAAGGAGTGGGTTTTTGCGGAGTGCGTGTGAGAGCGAATTGTGGAGAGTTTTTGCAAACTTTTCCCATAGTTTTTTTTTTTTGGTTGTGTATTGTAAATATAGTTGGGCGAGCGGTTTGGTGGGTTCTGTTTTTGTGGTTTTTTTCACGCGATCGACCAGCGGCCGCTGGTTGGTGCGCCGGGACCTGACGTCTGGAAGACATTTAAAATATCCAGAATAAATTAACAAAACCAAAAACGATGAATAAAATTGAAACGACAAATAAAAAGGATGTGAACAAGATTGCACTTATCACCACCATATTAATAATAAACACATCTAACGCCAGGGCTCCGCCTCCCTTCTTCTTCGACAGAAAAAGGGGAATTTGCAGGTTATAAAGAACTGGCGGCCTGTGTCTTTGCTTTGTGTGGATTACAAGCTTCTGTCTAAAGCAGGGGTGCCCAATACGTCGATCGCGATCGACCGGTCGATCGCAAAGGTAGGGTGGGTAGATCGCATGGCATTAAAAAAATAGACGTCAGCCTATGAAATTTGCGCATGCGCAAACAAAGGCGCTAAGTGCGGGAAAGTACAAAAAAACCTTGCGAGTTGCCTAGTTAGCCTCCAATTTTTAGCCCTCGGTTTTTTCTTTTAATCTTAAGAAAGGGTATAAAAATGAGTGGGGGAGCTGGACCGAGTAAGAAGCCAAAAACGTATCACTTTCATACGGAATGGGAGGAGTTTTTTTTCAATGTCATTTTCAAAGTGCGTTTGCCTAATCTGCCAGTCTACCATCGCAATACCGAAGAAGGTGGAGTGGAGCGGCATTTTCGGATTGCTCATAAAAACTACGACACGAACTTCCCGCCGAGAAGCGAGCTGAGAAAGAGAAAGGTGAAGGAACTAAAATGCGAGATCATGGATGTGGCAATGAAGATCGCCTGTTCTATTTGCGCCAGATCTCTTCAAAGACGGCTTTTCCGTGCACATCTGGAGCAGGCTGACTGCGGCCACACTGAGTTGTTGCTACACACTGACTTAAAATGGCTTAGCCGAGGAAAATTCCTGCAAAGATTTCGAGAGCTCTGTCCGGAGATTAAGGAGTTTTTCCGTGTAGCTGGACATGCAGAATACAAGCAACTAAATGACGGTCAGTGGCTGTTAGACTTGGCATTTTTAACTGATCTGACAAACCTATTGAATGACCTTAATTTAGAGCTGCAGGGAAAAGACAAAACTGATTAATATGATCAGCTCAGTTAATGCATTCAAACGAAAGATGCAACATCTCTCCTCAAAGCTGCGGTGCCATGATTTGGCAAACGTCCAGAACCTGGCGTCAGAGCTGGAGATGCAAGGGAAGGCCTGTGTGCAACTTGACAGTGCACGTTACACAGAGCAGATAGACAAACGCTTTCAAGACTTTTCTTTGCTCGAGCCAGTCGCTACATTCATGTGCTATCCTTTTCGGGGAGATGCTGATGTTGATTCCCTCGCATCAAAAATTTCAACACTGTTTCACCTGTACTCTTCTGGAGTGGAAGATGAGATTTTGACATTACAAGCAGACATTCAGCTGAAGTTCAGAGCTCATGGAGAGTTCTGGAACTTACTTACAGAGGAAAAGTACCCCAACATGAGGAAATGTGCTACCTTCTTGACTGCTTTATTCGGCTCTACTTTATTTATGTGAGTCAGCCTTTTCCCCACATGAAGATCATTAAGTCCAAGTACCGTTCCACCATAACTGATGATCATTTGGAGGTGTGGTTGAGGCTGGCTGTCAGCAAATACTGTCCGGACAATGCATCCCTGGCTGATTCCATTCAGTGCAAGTCATCAGAATAAGATAATGACAAACAATGTGCATAGTTATTTGTGTTGTGCAATATGAGCTCATGCTGTTATGCAAGGGATATCAACATACATATAGAGAATTCTCAATATATTCATAAATAAATATGTAGTGTGACGCAAGTGACTCCTGCTCCTCCCAGGCCTGCAGCCTGCCCTTTGTTTCCTTTACGTTTGGTTGTTCACAGTATTTAATAAATTTGTTATGTCCATACAAGACTTTGTGTGGCCTCCCCTTCAATGTTACAACCGTTGAGCCAGGTTGTAACAGTAGTAAGTAGATCATTTTGACTTGGACATTTTATAAGTAGCTCGCATGCTGAAAAAGTGTGAGCACCCCTGGTCTAAAGCCTTCGCCAACAGGCTGAGGGAAGCTATGGAGCAGTCCATCCATCGGGACCAGATGTACTGTGTGCCCGGCAGGTCCATATCTACCTGATTCGGGATGTCTTGGAGGTCTCCAAGTCTATTAGTATTGATACTGGTTTGATTTTTAGACCAGGAAAAAGCATTTGACCGAGTTGAACACAACTTCCTCTGGAATGTTATGGAGAGATTTAGGTTCAGCGCTGGTTTCATAGCCAAGATCAAAGTTTTGTACAGTGAGTTTGAGAGTGTCCTGAAATTTA
>OLKM01001404.1:43507-61007 GCA_900291075.1 Melanogrammus aeglefinus | reverse complement strand
CATAAAACAACAACAAGCGTTTTGCGCTAAAATGCTCAACATGAAAGAGATCATGGTTGTGGCAATGAAGATCGCCTGTTCTATTCGCGCCAGATCTCTTCAAAGACAGCTTTTCCGTGCACATCTTGAGCAGGCTGACTGCGACCACACTGAGTTGTTGCTACACACTGACGTAAGTTGGCTTAGTCGAGGGAAATTCCTGCAAAGATTTCGAGATCTCTGTCCGGAGATTAAGGAGTTTTTACGTGTAGCTTGACATGCAGAATACAAGCAACTAAATGACGGTCAGTGGCTGTTACACTTGGCATTTTTAACTGATCTGACAAACCTATTGAATGACCTTAATCTAGAGCTGCAGGGAAAAGACAAAACAGTGATTAATATGATCAGCTCAGTTGATGCATTCAAACGAAAGATGCAACATCTCTCATCAAAGCTGCGGCGCCATGATTTGGCAAACATCCAGAACCTGGCGTCAGAGCTGGAGATGCAAGGGAAGGCCTGTGTGCAACTTGACAGCACGCTACACAGAACAGATTGACAAATGTCTGTCAGAGTTTGACAAACGCTTTGAAGACTTTTCTTTGCTTGAGCCAGTCGCTACATTCATGTGGTATCCTTTTCGGGAAGATGCTGATGTTGATTCCCTCGCATCAAAAATTTCAACACTGTTTCACCTGAACTCTTCTGGAGTGGAAGATGAGATTTTGACATTACAAGCAGACATTCAGCTGAAGTCCAGAGCTAATGGAGAGTTCTAGAACTTACACACAGGAACAGTACCCCAACATGAGGAAATGTGCTACCTCCTTGACTGCTTTATTCGGCTCCACTTATTTATGTGAGTCAGCCTTTTCCCACATGAAGATCATTAAGTCCAAGTACCGTTCCACCGTAACTGATGATCATTTGGAGGTGTGCTTGAGGCTGGCTGTCAGCAAATACTGTCCGGACAATGCATCCCTGGCTGATTCCATTCAGTGCAAGTCATCAGAATAAGATAATGACAAACAATGTACATAGTTATTTGTGTTGTGCAATATGGGCTTATGCTGTTATGCAAGGGACATCAACATACATATAGAGAATTCTCAATATATTCATAAATAAATATGTTTAGAATTTTTGTAGCGTGACGCAAGTGACTCCTGCTCCTCCCAGGCCTGCAGCCTAACCCTTTGTTTCCTTTACGTTTGGTTGTTCACAGTATTTAATAAATTTGTTATGTCTATACAAGACTATGTGTGGCCTCCCCTTCAATGTTACAACCGTTGAGCCAGGTTGTAACAGTAGTAAGTAGATCATTTTGACTTGGACATTTTATTGTCATTCAAGTAGCTCGCATGCTGAAAAAGTGTGAGCACCCCTGGTCTATGTATATATATATTTTTTGTAGCGTTTGTATACATTGACATCCTAGATTATATATATATATATATATATATATATATATATATATATATATATATATATTATATATAATCTAGGATATATATATAATCTAGGATATACATATGATCGAGGACAGCGGTTTTCAATTGGTGAGGTGTGCCTCCCCTGGGGGATGCCAAAGAGCCAAAGGGGAGGTGCGACACGTGACGCTGAAAGAAAAAATTCTGTATCTGTATGCAGCTCTATTGATATTGGTAATTGTGTGTGCGTGTATTAGTTTTAAAATTCATCATTTCCTTGTCCCAAGTCAACAGGAGTCAGCATTAAGGGAGGAGACAGGACCCAGCAAAAGACGGAGGAAATATGATCTTGAATGTGGTTGTCTGCGGAGAGAGAGTTCTCCCAGATCTCCACTCGGGTTATGGAAGTCTTAATCCCCTTTACCTCCACGCAAAAAAACAATACAGATCAAGGCTGCAGGTGGAGGATGACTTGCGTATAATTCTCTCTGCACTGCAGCCCCACATCGAACACCTCTGCGCATCAAAAGCGAGGCCTCATTGTTCCCATTGATATGGACGATTCAATTGAAAGTCAAAGTTGTGTTGTCTTGGTCCACCCATGAATTGGGTGGGCCATAGGGTTGATGCCGCTCGTAGCGCAAATTATGTGAATTTGGCGCATTTTGTTTGTTGTTTAAATTTGAGTTTGTACGTGGCTGAAATCGTTAACAAATTTCATGAAAATATGTGAATCTTTTCGATCTGATAACATGCCGTTGTCGTTCATTGATCAGAGAGCTGTCCATTGTGCAGATTTTTTTCGAGACGATGTGCATCTCCTTTAAATGTGCGCTTAAAGCCCAAACTCACAGCACCGATTTCAGCCGTCGGATGCCGTTGGTTGTAGCTTTGGCGCCGATTACACATGTTGATCATGTTTCGTTGACTTGTGGATAGGCCTACTGATCCTCAGTAATTTTAAAAGTAGCTTCAATTAGGCCTGCATGAAGTTGGAAATTATTTGCTGTTGCAAAGAATCATTTATGAATGCACTTTTAAAAAAGTTGTGGAAATAAAATGTAGTCAACATTACATTTGATTAGTTATTGAAAATCATCATTGCCTGGAACACACAAAAGATGGCATTTACTGAAGAGGTGTGTGTGGGTTAGGTCAGGCGGACGGGATTCTTTTTTTTTGAGGAGGGGCTCGGCTGTCCTTACCTACTCTAAGGGGAGGCGCACATTCAACCAATTTGAAAACCCCTGATCTAGGATGTTTATGCTTGCATATCCTTTAATTATACTGTGTCCATTAATCTCTGATATATGGACACCTACTAAGAAATTCCAGTAATGTATCCTTTAAATACATCTATGGAACAGATGGCCAATGGGAATAATAGATACGTGTGGATCGCTGAAGAGGTAAATCTTCTCTTGCTCTCATCGAAGAAGGAAAAAACATTACAGCTAGTTTAGATGGAAAACAACGCAATTCCATTGTATATCAGGATCTAAGAGAGGATGTTATCAAAAGGATACGACAAGCCCTGGAATGTGTGTAGTTTTTCCGCTCCAACCACTTGATGGAAACGCACCTACAGTAATTCGAATTTCTTTTTGGGAACTTTCTAAAGATTCCCATCACCTTTTAGATGGAAACGTGATTGCTGTCTTTTATCCTCTCGCTCTCTCTTGGGCTCTCCCTCTCTCTCTATCTCTCGCTCTCTCTCTGTCTTATTTTCGTCTACTTGAAATAATATATATATATTTTTTTTATGTTTACTTGAAATTATATTTTTGGAAAAGGAATGCAATGTTTACAATTCTTTTTTTACTGGAAATTAGATTTGAGTATACAGTGTTTATTTCTATTTTGTTCGTGTTGGGGGGGGGGGATAATGTAGATCTGTATTCTTGTTTAAAGTGGAAATGAAGCAATCAAATAAAACAAATGTCTATAGCACTAGTTAAATATTTAAATATACCCTAAATACAAATAAAGTCGGAAATATGACCCATTATTCAAAATAAAGCACAAACAAGTTAGCATTAATTATAATGTTTTCTGCCTGTGCGCCGCCATCTTTGTTTTCAGAATACGATGACGTCACGAGAATGGTTGGTAACATGTTGTTTACATAGCGGCTCATAGCCTCACAGGTAGCTTACTGCCTCAACAAAATGGATATGGACGAATGGGATAGACCCACCAATGAGGGCAGGCCTCCAATTGCCTATGCTTTTGAGCCAGTAAGAGCAGTGGGATTTTTTAGTGCCCCCAACAGAGCCTGACTATGGAGAAGAAATAGATGAAGGAGAGAGAGATGTATCTGAGCGCACAGGAAACAATCGGTGGTGCTTATGTGGGGCTGCCATGAAATTAACCTGGGACAACGTGTGTTATACAATGGGGCAAAAAAGTATTTAGTCAGCCGCCAATTGTGCAAGTTCTCCCACTTAAAAAGATGAGAGAGGCCTGTCATTTTCATCATAGGTATACCTCAGCTATGAGAGACAAAATGAAAAAAAAAGAAATCTAGGAAATCCCATTGTCTGATTTTTAAAGAATTTATTTTCAAATTATGGTGGAAAATAAGTATTTGGTCAATAACAAAAGGTCATCTCACTACTTTGTGACATGCCCTTTGTTGGCAATGACAGAGGTCAAACGTTTTCTGTGAGTCTTTACAAGGTTTTCACACACTGCCGCTGGTATTTTGGCCCATTCCTCCATACAGATCTCAAGCAGTGATGTTTTTGGCCCTTTGCTGGGCAACACAGACTTTCAACTCCCTCCAAAGATTTTCTATGGGGTTGAGATCTGGAGACTGGCTAGGCCACTCCAGGACCTTGAAATGCTTCTTACGAAGCCACTCCTTCGTTGCCCGGGCGGTGTGTTTGGGGTCATTGTCATGCTGAAAGACCCAGCCAGGTTTAATCTTCAGTGCCCTTGCTGATGGAATGAGGTTTTCACTCAAAATCTCACGATACATGGCCCCATTCATTCTTTCTGTCACACGGATCAGACGTCCTGGTCCCTTGGCAGAAAAACAGCCCCAAAGCATGATGTTTCCACCCCCATGCTTCACTGCAAGTATGGTGTTCTTTGGATGCAACTCAGCATTCTTTCTCCTCCAAACACGACGAGTTGAGTTTTTACCAAAAAGTTGTATTTTGGTTTCATCTGACCATATGACATATGCCAATCCTGTTTTGGATCATCCAAATGCTCTCTAGCAAACTTCCAACGGGCCCGGACATGCACTGGCTTTAGCAGGGGGACATGTCTGGCACTGCAGGATTTGAGTCCCTGGCGGCGTAGTGTGTTAGTGATGGTAGCCTTTGTTACTTTGGTCCCAGCTCTCTGGAGGTCATTCACTAGGTCCCCCCCGTGTGGTTCTGGGATTTTTTGTTCACCGTTCTTGTGATCATTTTGACCCCACAGGGTGAGATCTTGCGTGGATCCCCAGATCGAGGGAGATTATCAGTGGTCTTGTATGTCTTCCATTTCCTAATAATTGCTCCCACAGTGGATTTCTTCACACCAAGCTGCTTACCTATTGCAGATTCAGACTTCCCAGCCTGGTGCAGGTCTACAATTGTGTTTCTGGTGCCCTTTGACAGCTCTTTGGTCTTGGCCATAGTGGAGTTTGGAGTGTGACTGTTTGAGGTTGTGGACAGTTGTCTTTTATGCTGATAAGGAGTTCAAACAGGTGCCATTAATACAGGTAACGAGTGGAGGACAGAGGAGCCTCTTAAAGAAGACGTTACTGTGACAGCCAGAAATCTTGCTGGTTTGTAGGTAACTAAATACTTATTTTCCACCATAATTTGCAAATAAATTCTTAAAAAAATCAGACAATGTGATTTTCTGGATTTCTTTTTCATTTTGTCTCTCATAGCTGAGGTTTACCTATGATGAAAATTACAGGCCTCTCGTCTTTTTAAGTGGGAGAACTTGCACAATACACACACACTAAATACTTTTTTGCCCCACTGTGTGTATATATATATATATATATATATATATATATATATATATATATATATATATATATATATATATATATATATATATATATATATCATACACACCGTATTTTCCGCACTATAAGGCGCACCGGATTATAAGGCGCACCTTCAATGAATGGCCTATTTTGTAACTTTTTTCATATATAGGGCGCAACGGATTATAAGGCGCATAGAATAGAAGATACTGCAGTCAAATGTTTGACTGGGGTTGCATTATGCATCTAGATGGACTAGATGGAGCTGTGCTAAATGGAATTTCAACAAAACAGTCAGATAAAGACGTCAAACTTTATTAAGCGTTCTGACAACTCCGTTCACTCCCATGGTAACGATGTTCAAACGTTAATGTGCATATTAACAATATCTCCCAGCCTTGTTCAGTTGTAATCACATAAAAGAAACAGTCTGATACTGCTTATTCAAACATTAGTGCATAACTCAACATTGTTCAGTTACATATAACACGTAAAGCTCACTTTTTCAGTTCATTCCCCGTCCACGAATCCCTCAAATTCTTCTTCTTCAGTGTCCGAATTGAACAGTTAGGCGAGTACGGAATCCAACATGCCCGGCTCCCTCTCGTCATTATCCGAGTAAGTGTCGCTGCTGCTGCCTGGCAGTTCAGTGATTATTCCTGCCTTGGTGAAAGCTCAGACCACAGTTGAGACTGATATATCAGCCCAGGCATCCACGATCCTTTGTGAAATAGTGGCATAAGTCGCCCAGCGCTGGCTTTTTCGTCTTGGTGAACATGTGTTTGCCTTCTAATGCCCCGTCCACACGAAGCCGATTTTTTGGTGAAACCGCAAGTCTTGTGTGTTTCGGCCGACCGTCCAGACGGAGCCGGCGAATCCGGTGCCCGAAACCGCACATTTCTGAAACCACCCTCGGAGATGGTTTCAAATCTATCCGGACCTATGCAGTTTATTGTTAGGATTCGTGTGTACGCCTGAAACGCAAACGATTATGGCATTAACCCCCCACCAGCTGGGGGACGTCAGAGTTGCGTTGAATTTTTATATTTATTATTTTATTTGTATTATTTTTGTAGCTTTAAATAAAGCCCCTTGATAAATGTAATTACTAACTGTACATTAAAAAGTATTTCTGCTCAATTTGAAAGGTTGAATGTTTGTATACAGCGCGCAGGCTTGATGCGCTCCACTTTTTTCTGTGGAGAACCAGTGCCTTGAATATTTACTACAGTGTTACTACAGCTTGATGCGGTTTGACTCCGTCTTTACGGCGATAGTCCCTGAACCGCATAAAACGAAATCGGATCGTTTTCGCCCGTTTCGGCTCCGTGTGGATGGGGCCTAAGTGTTCGTGTGTTGGCCAAATAAAGCGCTCCGGATTATAAGGCGAACTGTCTTTTTTTGAGAAAATTAAAGGCTTTTAGGGGCAGCAGCTGGGCTACCACACTGCCTTACAGTTTGTTCATTTCATGATACAAGTAATTGTCGTGCCATTTGGGTGTGCACATGAATATGCAAAAATAGTGCAACCGACGGTGTTTGCAAATGGATTATTTCCGATAAAAATTTATTAATTTGGCGATGGATTAGAAATTATCAAAAGCATTGGAGCGAGCTAGTCTGCAAACAAGAATATCTTCAAACAGTGAGTGTACTCATTTCTCTGTTTCTCTAGAAGCTAAGTTTACCTCTCGTTCCTCTGCCTGGTAAGCGCGTTTCTGTGCTCTTTCTCTGCGCACAAGAGCAGCGCCCGGGTCCGATTTGACAGGTCTGTCCGTGTCTTCAGCACTAGCCACTAAAATTAAAGATTGTTGGCACAGCATCTGGCTTCAGGCGATTGGTGGGACGGCAAACAAATTTCCCATCTTCAGCAACAGCTCCCTCTTCAATGTAATCAGCCTCTATAAAGTGGTCGCTACATACTCTCTGGTCCCATTGGGGGGCTGAGGCGTTTCAATGCAATAACCATCTTCGGAGCAGTTTAGGCTTCTTGACAGGAATAACATGGAAATGAACTATTTTACCGGTCTTACCTGACAATATTCATTTGAACAGCCAGGGGCAATACAAAATGACCCCCCTGTTCTTCTTCCAAGATTTGACATGTGTATTTGAAAGCGCTAACCATTCTGATGACGTAGCGCCTGCATTTTTAAAACATGGCCGCGCCCTAGTGACGAAAGTCGTTATCAACATGTCATTTTCCAGTGAAACTACTTGAATTTCAGGTTTAATGAAAATCCGTGTATTTTCAAAAATGAAAAAGCAACCAAAAAATGGTCACAGTTCTCATTGCTTCATTTAGCTAAAACAGCCCGAGCTGTAGTAGCCATTTGTCGCTAGCTGTTAGCCCTTCACCTTTCCCGCCAAAAAATAGCAGCATTCGTGAATCGAAAATGTACAAAAAACAACAAAAACGCACCTTCCCCAACATGAAGTGGAAAAACACACATTTTAGACCCTTTTTTAGAATGCGTTTCCGAACAGATTGACAGTAGCGCCCCTGGTTATAAAAGATGAATTAATTCGGTGCTCCACAGTTAATATATTCATGGGAGAGGCACAGAAAAAAACAGCAACAGAGTGTGTTTGGTTGTTATTTCGGTAAAACTTGTTCATGCAGCAATATTTGCGGTCATTTTAATTGGACTGCTTTGATTATTTTGCTCGGCCTCAATTGATTCAGATTCAGATTTTATTTGTCACATACACAATACATTGCGGTGAAATGTTCACAGTCAGCTCCATGCTAAGTAGACACATAACAAACATAACAAAACAGTAAATACATTCAAGATGTCAGGGGGTTATTGCACATAGTGATAAAGGGGGTTACCTAAATAAATATAAAAGTGCAGTTGCTCCAAAGGGCTTGTCGGCCATTGTTGATCTTGGTGTATCTCATGAATCACTCGGTCGTCGATTTCCTGTTTGTTGTCATTTGCGACCATAAGGCTTGTTCAAAGGCTTTTTCCTGGTCCTTTTAACTCTCGCCGGCTCTCTCTCTCTCTCATTGTCTCCCTCTTTAACTGTACCTCTCCCCCCATCTCTCTCTCCCTCCCTCCCTCACCCCCTCTCTCTCTATCCTTCCCTCCCACCCTTCCTCTCTCTCTCTTCCTCTCTCACCTGCAGGTACGTTCTGCTGCTGCTGACACTGTTCTTCATTCCGGGCGTGGTCATGATCACCGCCTACGGCCTCATCTCCAGAGAGCTGTACCGAGGCATCCAGTTTGAGGTCCACAACAACCCAGATACCAAAGGTTAGGAACAACACCTCGTCTGTTTTTGATGGTGCACGCACCACGTTTGCATACAGAAAAAGAGAATACAATGTTATTTATATATTTTTCTAGAAACAAAAAATTGTGTTGGGCGGGATTATTGTAAATTTGTGTTTAGCTTATACAACCCTAGCTGTAGATGCCACCTGTTGCTAACTATTAGCCATTCACCTCCTCGGCACAATAACCAACAGTATTCCTTAAAGAAAATGAACAAAGACGAAAAACACTTTCAACAACATGGACTGGACACGGACCCCCCCGCCGACCTAACAAACACCTCATCCACCCCAAGTATTCTGTTCAGTATTCCATCCCTTAAATTTAATCTAAATGCAAATCAGCAGGTAAGAAAATAGCAACATAAAACATATCATTGAAGTTGATAAGTTTTGCGTCAGCAAGTTTGTTATGCATAAACAAACAGTATTATTTACTTGAAATTGGGAATGTCATGTCATACTCTTCGCGCTTTGTTTGAAAGGGCAACTGTAAATGGAGTACGCAGAGGCGGAGTGGGCATCGGAAAGATCGGGAGTCTTCCCGGTGGGCCGGTCCATTTATGTGGGCCGCGGCAGTAAATAGGGCTGCGGGCACCCCCTAGCGGCCGCTGTGCCGTAGGTCCCATTCCTTGCCAAACAACCCCCCACAGCCTCCCACCCCTCTCCCCGTCAGGATTTCTTAATAAATGCTAACAACTCAGCGCGAGGTCGGTATGGTAAGCTCCCGGTATGAAAAAGTGCCCCACTCCTGTCCCGTGGTGGTACGCAAATGATACGATTCGCTGTAAGCATTAAGTCTAAACAAGCGACTCTGGGAAAAGATGGAGAAACAGACCAGCAAAACGTTTTTTTTTATTTAATTGTCAAGGCAACTTTAAGCACTTAGGGATGGGGATCGAAACCCGGTTCTATCAAGGACACGGTTCCACTTTTTTCAAAACCCGAAAATCATTAACGTTTGGGCTTATCGATACCACTATTGAGTCCCGTCGTTCATTTATTTATTTTTTTGTCCCCTAGGTCCTGTTCCATAATGTTGTGTCCCTCGAGTCCCGTCACGGCATTTAAATCAAATCAATCCAATCACCGCAGCGTGTCCACCTATGTTTTTGAATGGAATTGTAAGCAAACAGGTATTACAAGTAAAACAAGTGAAGTCTGGCGGTTAACTTTGCTCGCGAGGATGGCTGAACAGGCAAAAAGGGCAAAAATAATTTATTGTAAAGTGGGGAACACAACCTCAATGGCCAAGCACATTACCATTGTGCATCAAATAAAGGCCAAATGCAGTACCTTCGACAGTCTCCGAGTTGAAAAGACTCTGCGTCCTCTTTCCCCTGTCGCACCACAGACGGGCTCGTCTTAATCATCCACTCAAAGTGCGAGCGGTAATCGCACTACACAGAAATTGTCGCTAGTCCCGTCAGTTAAAAATAGTAATCCAATTGTGAAATTTGTGTTGTAAACGGCAGCATACAAGTTGGTTATCTTAAAAAGTAAATAAAGTTTCAGATGTGCTGCATGATGATGTGTTGGGATTGGCGCTCAGTTTGGTTATCATGATGCGTTCAAATGTAACATAAAGAAACGGTAAATTGAGTTTTTGGTGAGAAACATGAGTAATACTGTATTCCTCATGTTTCTGTATTACTAATACAGTTCTATAGTATTCTAATCATTTTAGTATATATATGTAAAACTACTGATGTCAATATTTATTAAGAATTACATATTTAATTAAAATCAAAATTATTTGTTTCCTAAAGATTTTCCTCATCACTAAAAACGTGTCGTATTTCCGCCAATTAATAGAAAAGTATTGATAGTGGTATTGATAAAGACTTGGCTCCTTAAGGAATAACAGAAATGGTATCGATCATCCCATCCCTACTTGTCATACATGAGACAGACTCAAAGTTCTTCCCATAAAATAACATGAAATAATATAATAAAATAGATAACTAAAAGAAAACAGATAGATAACTTAAAAAAATGCATACAATAAAAATTAATAAATGAAAGAAAATCGAAAAGTAAAAGAAAAAAAGTAAAGTAAAAGAAATGCATACAATAAAAATTAATAAATGAAAGAAAATAGATAAGTAATAGAAAAAGAAAGCAAAGAAAAGAAAAATGCATACAATAAAAATAAATATTTCGAATAAAGAAACGAGTTTCCTTAAATAAATGTCCCCATGAATAGATTCACCGTCAGAATGACGCAGTTTCAGTTATAGCGCTCACCTGCGCTAGCAAAGATAGCATCCACCTGCGTCCCTGGTTTCCATGGCAATCCTGGAGTTCCTGATTTATGTGACTCACCGAGGATATAACATGCTTAAATAGCTCACCGCACCTCAACGATTGTTGCTAAGTGTTGAGAGAGAGAGAGAGAGAGAGAGAGAGAGAGAGAGAGAGAGAGAGAGAGAGAGAGAGAGAGAGAGAGAGAGAGAGAGAGAGAGAGAGAGAGAGAGAGAGAGAGAGAGAGAGAGAGAGAGAGAGGGAGGGGGAGAGGGAGAGAGGGGGGGAGAGGGAGAGCGGGAGAGCGGGAGGGAGCAGGGATGAGAGGGGGAGAGAGAGAGAGGGGGGAAGAGAGAGAGCGGGGAGAGAAGGAGAGTGAGAGATAGAGGGAGGGAGAGATAGAGGGAGGGAGAGATCGAGGGGAGGGATGGAGGGAGGGACGGAGAGCGAAAGATAGAGGGGGGGAAGAGACAGAGGGAGAGACAGAGTGAGAGAGAGAGGGATGGAGGGAGCGAGAGAAAGATGAAGATAGAGAGAGGCGAAGGGAGGGAGGGAGGGAGGGAGAGAGAGAGAGAGAGAGAGAGAGAGAGAGAGAGAGAGAGAGAGAGAGAGAGAGAGAGAGAGAGAGAGAGAGAGAGAGAGAGAGAGAGAGAGAGAGAGAGGAGAGAGAGAGAGAGAGAGAGAGAGAGAGAGAGAGAGAAGAGAGAGAGAGAGAGAGAGAGAGAGAGAGAGAGAGAGAGAGAGAGAGAGAGAGAGACAGACAGACAGACAGACAGACAGACAGACAGACAGACAGACAGACAGACAGACAGACAGACAGACAGACAGACAGACAGACAGACAGACAGAGGGACTGTCGGGCGAACATAGGGATGTATATGAATGCAAACGCTGGGAACATCTTAAGTTTAAGTGGGGTCGGCTTCGCTAAGCAGATAGAGTCGGTTGACTTTTAACCTGAAGGTTGCTAGTTGGATCCCCACTCCTCCTAGAGAGCAGCGAGAAGCCTCATCCTGACTGCTCCTCACTGCTCCTGACCCAACCCGGTCTCACGAAAATATGTGACACTATCACGTTATTTTAATCTATTGTTCGTGATCAGGGACACATATTTTCAGATTTTTTGTGTCAAAAAGCACAATTTTCAAACTGTCATGGCAACGTCCGCTCGGACGCTGGACTTGCGAGGCATCGACGCAGACTTTCATTCACATAGCCAAGAACAAGACAATAGATGGCTTGGTACAATAAACATCAAGACATACCATTCTAAAATGAACAGATGAAGCAGCTACCCCTGTTTCCTTCGCGGTTTGCCTACAGAGCAGCGCACCTGCATTTAATATATCCGTGAATTGTTACAATTTCTCAGAATCAAAGGCGAAAGTAGAAACGGGTGGCCAAAAGCTGTCGTATTGTTAGTTATCACAGACTATTTTAAGTATAAACGGGTGGCCAAAAGCTGTCAAATTGTTAGTTATCACAGACAATGCCTCGCAAGTCCAGTGTCCGAGCGGACGTTGCCATGACAGTTTGAAAATTGTGCTTTTTGACACGAAAATTTTGAAAATACGTGTCCCTGATCACGAACAATAGATTAAAATAACGTGACAGTGTCACGTATTTTCGTGAGACCGGGTTACCTGACCAGCTGTTTGTCGCCCTGAGGGGTCGCCGTCGGGCTGGTAATGTGTGTATTAACCGTTTAAGTCACTTTGGGTCAAAGCGTATGCTAAACGCCCTAAATGTAAATCTAAATGTAAATACATAATAAGTCTGGTTTGGATTGTAATCTCAATGTGTTTGATTGCTGCTCCTTCTCTCTCTCTCCTTTTCTTGGACTCCCACCAACCTACCTACAAACACCATCGCCTTAACACACACCTCTCATTCATACACCCCTCCACCCCCCCCCCCCCCCCCCTCCGCCTGCGGGCAATATTTACCCTCCTCCAAACATTGTCGAACAAACACACACTCGCATACACACACACACACACTTTAATTCCCCTTAACAATATTGACTCTGGTCTGAACAATGTCGAACACACACACGCAAACACACGCACACATACACACACACACACACACACACACACACACACACACACACACACACACACACACACACACACACACACACACACCTCTGTCCAATATTGACACACACACACACACACACCCACACAGCCCTGACGAAAAACGGCAGAACCAGTAACCATGACGACAACGACGGCTGCTACATCCAGGTGCACCCCAAGAAGGTGGGTCTTGCCCCAGGCTTCGCCCCCTCCCCCACCACCCCCGCTCCCCCCTCCTGTACCACCCCCTCCAACTCCCACGCCCTGCGTCGCGAACAAGCCCGTGCCAACGCCTCCGAATCCAAATGGCGGGCAAAAAAGCGTGTGATCCGCATGCTGATGGTCATCGTGGCGCTCTTCTTCCTCTGCTGGATGCCGCTGTACGCGGCCAACACCTGGAAGGCCTTCGACCTGGGCTCCGCCCACCGGGCACTGTCTGGCGCGCCCATCTCCTTCATCCACCTGCTGTCGTATTCGTCGGCGTGCGTGAACCCGCTGATCTACTGCTTCATGAACACGCGGTTCCGCGGCGCCTTGCTGGCCACCTGTGGGTGCTGTTGTCCCGGTTACGTGCGCAAGGCCGGGAGGCGGTCACTAAGGCGACGGTTCCCGGGCGGTGGGGGAGGAGGAGGGGGAGGGGAGGACGGGTACACCACCACCACCACGGCTGGACATGGTGGAGGCGGGGCTACAAGCACCACCATGTATAAGGTGAGCTATACGGCGGTCAGCAGCGGCGCCGGAATGAACTGAATGCTAAAATAAACTAAGCTAAGCTACGTTTTGGAAAATCCATGAGGGGGTCCGAGATCGCTACGCTCAGCTAAGCTACGCTACTTTTTTCCTTCTTCTTCTCTCTCTCTTTCTCTCTCGCTCTCTCTCTCCTCTCTCCCTTCTCTCCCCCCTCCCTCCTTCTCTCCCTACCCCTTTAAGGCAGATTAAAGGTGCAGGAAAATTCGTCATCGGTCGCTAGGCTTAGCGTAACTACGCTAAGCTAACCTAAGCTACGCTATGCTACGTTTCAAAAAGACAGCGGGGGACCGGGATCGGTTGCCACGCTTAGCTTATCTACGCTAAACTAAGCTATTCTAGACTAAGCTATGCTAAACTAAGCTATGCTCACCTAAAATACGCTAAACTACGTTTCAAAGAGACACCAGGGGAGTCCCGAGGGCCCAGGGAGAAAGATGTCTGGATTATTATTTTTCTTCTTCTTCTTCTTCTTCTTCTTCTTCTTCTTCATCTTCATCTTCATCTTCATCTTCTTCTTCTTCATCCCGCATTGAATCGCTCCGTTCGACTTCCTGTGTTTTGGTGTGTTCTGTGTGTGTTTGATTTACCGACATGCTAGCGTGTGTAGCCATGTGTAGCATCAAGTTAGCATTAAGCATGCATCTAAATGCTAGCTGCAGGCGACACACAGGCTTCATTTTGGCTTCGGAGCTGTGCTAGGCTAGCTAGCATCCGTGTGTTGGGGTTATGCGTTTTTGGGAAGGCTAAGGAGATTCTCCCAAATCTACTATTCTGAAGAAAAGTTAGAATTTAGATTTTGAGTGTAAACTAAAAATGTCAATTGATGTGCATTTCCCTTTTAAATAAATGCATAAAATGGGACGTTTTGCAAAAGATGGGGAATGCAGCTCTCTGTGTGTTAAGTCTTGCTCATCGTGACTTTGTGTCTGAGTGAAGCTTTTTTAGAGCTGGATCACTCCGTTGTACTTGTGTAAATATATCGTCTTTGTGTTTGTGTGGGTTTTGCCCACAAATGTTTGTGTGGGGGTTTTTGTGTGTCCTTGAGTATGAAACCATTCATGAGGGAACATTTTATTGTTATTGGTCGCTTAATGTGTTTTTTTGCGTTTGTAACAATTTTGCTTCGTTTTTGTCATTCACTAAGTGGCCAGGCCAGGGTATTGAGTGCCTCACGAACCCTACCGAATGATTGTATCCCATAGAAGAGCACGAAGACTGTGAAATTGCTTTTTTGTACAGGTGCGTTTGAAAAGGTCAAAATATGTATTCAACAGAAAGAAAAAAAAACGTTTCCATGAATAGAGTTTTGAAACTACAGGTGAAACGCTTTAGTCGGTAATCGGCATTCGACATTTAAAAGCGTGGAGGTTTTTTCTTTGCACCCATCAGCTATTTCGACTTGATGAGTCATAATGTAGCAAAATTATTACATTTCAGAGCCCTCTGAAAACTTAAGTTGACCAAAGTGCTTCATTCAATTCAACTATCTATTTATAGAACAAACAAATAAAAAAGATAATAATTAAAAAAAACTAAAATGGACAAACTTGCCTAGACAATAAACCTCGCTATATGGTGTTAAATGCAAGATAATATAAATATGTTTTTATGAAAATGGGCAATGAAGAGGCTATCCTGAGATGAAGAGGGAATTCTTTCCACAGTTCGGGGCCAGTGACTGCAAAAGCCCGACCAATTTGTGTATAATCCCGAAGACCATGAGAATTGTCTTGTTTTCGCTACCTTAGAATGTGCTCTTTATATCAACATGGGGAGGGGATAACAGATCTGGGGGTTTCAGCCACAAAAAATGTAAACAACTATTCGATTTTGCATAGGTTTTGTTCAACAAACAACATACATAGAGCACACTCTCACAAACACATTTTTTATCTTGGACAGAGATGGAGCTTTTCTTGAGATTAAACAAAATTTAACTATCCATCACCAAAGGTTGCCTGGCTCCCAATGAGTTCCCTTGTGTCCAGCTTGGTTCATTTTGCTTTCATCATGCCACATTTCCATAAAAATCTTTGTTTATCCCAACATATTGATCTAGCTCAAAGTCAAAGTCAACATTATTGTCAATTTTAAAATATGTCTCAGACAATCAGAGGAATCAAAATTGCTTTTATGTCCAAAATAACAAAACGCTAAAATGAGGTTAAATAAAATAAGTACAATTTACAATAGATCAATTCTAAATGGTGCAAAAGGTAAGGTAATGTGTAATATGAGGAACGTTATTTACAAGAAGGAACATCATTCATAATAACTCATATTCATGTTTCAAAGCAGGTGATGGTGTTTTGAGAAATGGCCATTGGCTGGATATTATATATTTATCTCCCCCCCCAAAGTCCCCATGGTAACAATGGTCTTATATTCTTCATTATGATTATATTACATTATTTAATATATATAATATTTATATTATAATATATGTATTATATTATTATTTGTTATTTCTGTGTACCATTCTGTTTTCTTCAAAAGTGGTTTTCTGTACAAAGTTTGAAAATATATCTGCATTGTGTACTGGTATCTCATTTCAATAAAAAATAGAATAGATATTAAATATTTTCACGTCCAGGAATCTGTTCTGCCAAGTCTGTGAGCTGACTCAACTGGGGTGGCAGTTTGAGCAGATGCTGTGACCGTCTCTCACCCTCGCCCTCTCTGTCACTCTCGCGCTCTCTGTCTCTCTGTCTCTGTCTTTGTCTGTCTGTCTCTCGCTCTCTCTCTTGCTCTTTCTCCCTCTGTCGTGCGCACTCTGTTCAATTATTCAATGTGATTCAAAAGAGCTTTATTTGAATGCTAAATATTAAACATTTACATTCCCAAATCTGTTTGAAAAAAAAATGTTCTCTCTCTCTCTCCCTCACCCTCTCTCTCTCTCTCTCTCTCTCTCTCTCTCTCTCTCTCTTCTCTCTCTCTCTCACCTCTCTCTCTTAACACATAATCTTCTCTCTCTCTCCCTCCCTCTCTCTCTCTCTCTCTCTCTCTCTCTCTCTCTCTCTCTCTCTCTCTCTCTCTCTCTCTCTCTCTCTCTCTCTCTCTCTCTCTCTCTCTCTCTCTCTTTCTCTCACCCTCTTCCCCCTCTCTCTCTCTCTCCCTCACCCTCTCTCTCTCTCTCTCTCTCTCTCTCTCTCTCTCTCTCTCTCTCTCTCTCTCTCTCTCTCTCTCTCTCTCTCTCTCTCTCTCTCTCTCTCTCTCTCTATCCAGCTAGCTTCACAGGCGAGAGAGAGAGAGAGGGAGAGAGAGAGAGAGAGAGAGAGAGAGAGAGAGAGAGAGAGAGAGAGAGAGAGAGAGAGAGAGAGAGAGAGAGAGAGAGAGAGAGAGAGAGAGAGAGAGAGAGAGAGAGAGAGAGAGAGAGAGAATTTTTCCTTGGAAGGCATCAAATCCAACTGTGGAGGAAAGTGTTGTCATGGCAACAGAACCCTTCCACAAGTTGCTGATTTCCTTTTTCTTTTGGGTGGGGCGGTGGGGGCTGAGGAGGAGGGGCTCCCTGCCTTTTGAATATTCATGGTTCGCGTAGTTTACTGGTCCAGTCCAGCGAGTTGCATCACCCCTCATCAATCTGTCCCATCATCCACAGAGATTGCTTCTCTCTTGCACAGATACATAACAACTTTATTATGCTATGCTATCTATGCTAATTTGACAAAGTCCCTAAAGTTATGAACTAAGCCTTTTAAAACCTGCTCTCTTTCTCGTGTGTTTCAGTTTGCTTTCA
>OLKM01001404.1:28041-39699 GCA_900291075.1 Melanogrammus aeglefinus | reverse complement strand
GTTACAAGACAACTGCTCTACCTCCTGAGCTAAGCCGACCCCCCCACACACACACCACACACACACACACACACACACCCACCCCCCTTACACCACATTGGGCTTCTTTTTTTTGTCGTTCTCCCCTCCCCCTCCTCCCCCCCTCCCTCGTTGGTATGAAGGGTGCGTCCCCTCCCTGCAGCACTGAGGATTTATCGGGGATGAAGTGTTGATCAGGGAGTTGTCAAGGCACGGGAAAATTGTGTCGCTATAAGGAAGTTGCCGTCGGGTTTCATGTCTCCCCTGATGATACTTGAAGACTTGCTGTTACAGACGGCAAGTTCATATAATTTTAAATAAAGAAGATGCTGAACTGAATTTAGTTTTCGGTATAAAAGTGAATGATTTTTATTAGGCAGTGTTTCTCAACTCTTGAAATGTTTTGGATGCGGGAGGGAGGGACATCTCGTGGGAACTTGCCCGGAGAAAACCCCTGGGAAAACGAGCTGAGCCGGCTGAGGTGACAGCAGGGACCTCAACCAATGTTGAAACTGTGAAACAGAGGGTGGCAAATGTGGAAAATCACATTCAAAAGCGTTACAAATGTTGAAGGGAAAAAACGAAATGTTGAAAATGAAAAGCAGTGTGGTGAAATTCCTAAGGAAGCTTCTAGGGAGAAGGTAGAGTCAGAGTCTAGTGAGGAGGAGGAGAAGGAGGACGGTGCCACAGACAGTCAGCCCCTCACAGCATAGATACATAACACTAGACACGTCACGGCAATGTTGAGCTCCGGTCGGCTGACGGCCACCGCGGCGGCCATCTTGAATGGGCCAACCCGCTGCCTAGTGCATTACAACATATGGGAAATTCATACAAACATTTAGCAAATTTGAGCAGTGCTGGCTCAGTGGATGACACTAAAAACATCATAGTTGATATTCCATGTTTGATTTTAAGTGGTAGGAAGATTTTTTTTTCCTCTATGTTATACGAAAAACACACTTTTTAACACATGACGTTTAACTTGCCACTGATTATGTCAACTATCAGAAATGTTTCTTCTGGACTCAGATGAACATTTGATTTCTCAAAAAGTAAATGTCTTCTATTATTTAGCTTATAACTCTCAAACCACTCTAACGCTGCATCCCACTGGACTAGAACCAGCAACCCTCCAGACTGAGATACAACTGGAGCTATTGATTGAATTTATTTCAGACATTTAAATACAAATGAGACGTGTGAAAAATACAAAAGAAAAGCACAATAAATGTTTAATAAATTTAACTTCCTGTGTTCCTCATCTTTTTATATCTACATATACATATGACACTATATTTGATATTTACAATCCATACAACTTAAAATACTATATATTTTATAATTTATATATTTATTTATTATATATTATATTTATTTCATATATCTACATATTTATACACATGTCTATTTTTATAATTTGATGTACTATATTTACACTTTATATATAATTTTTATTGATTTATAATCCTAATGTAGTTTGGTACAGTATGTTTACAATTATACATTAATACTATATATATAACATATACACACACACATACATACATATATACATACATATATACATATAGTATATATATATATATATATATATATATATATATATATATATATATATATATATATATATATATATATAATATATATATATAAATATATATATACTATATCTGTACATATCATACTATATCTGTACATATCATATCAGTTCAGATATAAATATATCTGAACATAATATATATACATATTCTGGCAGTCTGAGAATACCTACTCGAGACCCACACAAGATGGCGGCTCTGAGTGCCGCGGCTGAGAGGGGCATGGCGTATCTAGCCTTCTATATATATCTATGCCTCACAGACTCACCGCTGTTTTCTGCTTCTCAGTTGGATGAGTTGTACACAGTACATAATATCCAAATGTTCCTTCATGAAACATGTCCAATTTGTTGAATACTTTGCAGATAAGAAAATGCTGTTGCTCTCATTCAAGTCTCAGATGAGCATCAGAGGGGAGGGAGGGTTCTCTGAGCAAGAAGTCCACAGATTGAAGAAGATTGCTCTGAGACTGAAACAAGAGCTTAACAATGATGAAGGCTCTGACTATTTGTAGAGCAGTTGGCCTGCTGTTTCTTCTCATCTGTGTGCCTCTCCTCACATCAAAGGCAATGAGTTCTTCTAATGTTTCCACTCTTAGTTTAAACAGAGCTAGAGATGTGAGGAAGAGGGCTTGCCTGTTTGAAACTTTTAACTTAAAATAATAAATACAATGATGCTCCAGGAGACTCAAAGTGCTGTTTTTAATTAAACAGACTGGAGGAGGGAGTTTGAGGGCAGTCATTTAAAGCCATTTTAGCAGCAGGATTGGCTCTCCTTTTCTCCAGAGATGTTGTGCCCTTGTCTAATGTGGTGGAAGAGCGGGTGAAGGGGAGATTGCTGGTAGTTAAGGCAAAATTTATTAATTAGTATTTATTATCGCTCCAAATTCTGGCCCTGACAGAGTTCCGTTTTTAAATGAACTTAGTTTGGTTTTAAGTCAGTGTGTGCCAGAAGACTATTTGTTTTTGGGAGGGGATTCTAACTTCAGAGCTGATGATAACGCCAGGAATCATACAGAACCTCATGCACCCTCTTGGAAGGTAATGCTAACACTCACAGTATGTATGGAGAAAAATCCACCACAATGTAAAACAATATACTTGGGTCCACAGCAGGGAACTTGTTTTTATCTTTAGCTAGTTTAGAGAGGTTTTATTCTTTTAGCATTTTTAAAGGGTGTGATATATGTCCAGTAGGCTTCTCGGACCATTCAATGGTCATATGTGAGGTTTTATTGCAAATATGAAGAGTAAGTCTGCATATTGGCATTTGAACACTTTGCTTTTAGAATGTGCATTTTAGAGAGGTTTTTATTTATTTTTGGAAAGGTTTTAGAGAGAGGAAGGACGATTTTATTTGTTTAAAACAATGGTGGGATCATGGCAAAATACAGACAAAGCAGCTTTGTCCACAGTTAACTCTCAATGTGTCTCGTGACATCACCAAGTCTATGAAAGATCTGGAGTAAGATATAGTGGAGCTGCAGAGTACTGCACAGTCCACAGGAAATGGAGGCTGTCTTGAGAACCTCAAATCTAAAAAAGCCTTGCTGGCAGACCTGCTGTGCTCCAGATCGCAGAGGGCGCTAGTCCGCTCACGTTTTCAGAGCGTTTCTTTACTGGATTCCCCATCCAAGCTCTTCTTCGGTGGATTTCTACGTGAAGCTGTATAGCAGTGAGTACCAGGAAGATGATGCTGTTTTTGACTCGTTTTGTGAGAACCTGCCTACAGTCTCAGCGGAGACCAACAGGGAGCTGGAGGTGCCCCTGACTGAGGAGGAGGTGTTTGCTGCCTTGCAGAGTGTACAGGGGAGTAAGGCCCCCGGCATCGATGGGTTGCCCTCTGAATTCTACAGAGTTTTCTGGACTGTACTTAAGGAAGACATGCTGGGGTTTTTCTCAGAGAGATTTGAGGACTCCTCTCTCCCACAGAGCTGCAGGAGGGCTGTGCTCACTCTGCTGCCCAAGAAAGGAGACCTGCAGGAGATGAAGAACTGGAGGCCCGTCTCACTTCTGTGCGTAGATTGCAAGCTGCTTTCAAAAGTCCTGTCCAACCGGCTGAAGAAGGTGATGGACCAGCTCATTCACCGGTCTCAGACTTACTCTGTGCCCGGCAGGTCCATTATGACCATGTATCACTTATTAGGGATATTTTGGAGGTCTCCGGTTCTTTGGGTTTAGATACTGGTCTGGTTTCTTTAGACCAGGAAAGAGCTTTTGATCGGGTTGAGCACCGCTACCTCTGGTAAGTTTTACAAAGGTACGGCCTCAGCGCGGGTCTGATAGCTAAGATGAAGCTCCTGTATGAGGACATTGAGAGTGTGCTAAAGAGAAATGGTGATCTGTGTAAACCTTTTAAAACAGAAAGAGGTATTCGACAAGGCTGCTCCATGTCTGGTATGTTGTATTCACTGTCTATAGAACCCATGTTGCATAATGTTCGTGGTTTTATTGAAGGCCTGTTTTTACCTGATATTAGTTTCAATTTCATTTCATCAGCCTATGCAGATGACATCATATTTTTTATTAAAATTCAGGAGGACATTAATAAATTGGGCAAGATTGTTGAAACGTTTGGGAAGTTCTCAGCTGCCAAAGGGAACTGGGTCAAGAGTGAAGTGCTGTCTGTTGGGAGGTGGTCTGCGGGTCTGCCCCAGCTGCCGGGGGGGCTGAGCTGGAAAACTGGGGGGGGGGGGGGGGTTAAATACCTGGGGGTTCATCTGGGGGATGAACAGACTGAAAGGAAGAACTGGGAGTGTGTGTTGGAGAAGGTGGAGGGGAAGCTGGCTAAGAGGAGGTGGCTGCTTCCCCACATGTCCTACAGAGGAAGGGTCCCTATTTATTAATAATCTTGTATTGTCCACCTTGTGGCACAGACTGAAATGTTTAGAACCCCCGGCTGGGCTCGTGCAAAAAGTGCAAACGGTAATTTGAAACTTTTTCTGGTTGCATTGGGTTCCTCAGTGTGTTTTATATCTTCCAAAAGAAGAGAGAGGGCAGGGGTTAGTTCACCTGGGGTGCAGAGAGGCGGCTTTCAGACTGCAGTTTATCTAGCGGTACCTCTTGGGGCATGATGATGTCGTCTGGAGACGGGTAACAGGCATCATTTTAAGGCAGATAGCTGTGTTTTTTTCATGTGTGTAGTTTGCCTCCTTTTTATCATGGTGTTTTTAAAGCATGGACCCTTTTTAAATGGGACAGACTGGGGCCCGCTGCGTCACTGTTCTGGCTCCTGGAGGAGCCCCTGGTGTGCGGGGCTCGGCTGGACGTGCAAGACGGCAGCAGCCCTGGCCTCACCCAGCGCCTGCGGTCCACTGGGGTGGTCAAGCTGAGGCAGGTGGTGGACGTGGCAGGGCCCGGGCTCCACAACACTGAGGCTGTGGCTTCTCTCCTGGGTCTGAGGTCCAGCCGGCACACCAGAGACATCATGAACCAATGGATTAGCAGACTGACCAGTGAGGAGCGAGAGTTGCTGAGGGACTACTTCAGCGGGGCGGATGTACCAGACGAAGGGGATCCGTTTCCAGAGCTCGGACTGACGGTGGACCGGTGGACTGGTGAAACCCATGGGCCTTTCCAAGTCCAGGATGGAGTTCCAGTTACTTTCAGGGAAAAGTATATATAAGTACTGTGTAGTGGCTACACACAAACACAAACTGAGCAATAGGAGGGACACGGTGTGGAAGGAGAGGCTGCAGGGCCGTGTGCCTGTATGGAGACTTCTTTACAAGCCTCCCCTAAACAAGAGAACAGGAGACCTGCAGCGGAGGATCCTGCAGGGGGCTCTGGCTGTCAATAGTTTCAATCCACCCCACGGTGTCCGAGAACTGTCCATTCTGGTCCATTGCTATATGGAATGTCCCAGACTGAGAGTCCTTTTCCATATTTTAAAAACAGTGTTGTTAAATTGTGGAGAGGTTTGGTCAGAGTCTGCTTTTCACTTTGGTTCTGGTTACGATAAGGACAATTTAAAAAAAAATGGTGTTTGTTGAATTTTGTGGTCGGGCAAGCCAAATGGCTGTTTACAAAAGCATGAATAACCAGGTAGAGGGGGAGGCAGGCCTTGGGCTGGCAGAGATGTTTTGGGTCCTGGTGAAGGCCAGGGTCAGGGTGGACTTCAGGTACCACTCATTAATGGACACACTGGAAGAGTTCAGGGACTTATGGTGCTTCACCTCAGCAGTGTGCACTGTGCAGGAGGGGAAGCTCTTATTTAACTGTGTTTTAATGAGTGAGTTTATTTATGTATTTATTAATTATTGCTGGATAATATAAAGGTTTTTTTGTCTGTGTTTAAATGGTAAATTATTGAAGAAAGAAACTGGGAATAAAAGTTTTTTTCAAAATCAATCTCTCTCTCTTTCTCTCTCTCTCCCTTTAGCTCTGTCACTCTCACTTTCTGTCTTGTGCTCTCTCTCTCTCTCTCTCACTTTCTGTCTTGTGCTCTCTCTCTCTCTCTCTCTCTCTCTCTCTCTCTCTCTCTCTCTCTCTCTCTCTCTCTCTCTCTCTCTCTCTCTCTCTCTCTCTCCTTCTCTCTCTCTCTGTGTCTCTCTCTCTCTCTCTCACCCTCTCACCCCTCTCCAACGCTTTCTCCCCCCTTTTCCCTCTCCCTCCTCTCCTCCTCTCTCTCCCTTTGTGTGGTTCCTGATGAAAGGAGCTGTTACTCAGGCCCTCAGGAACATTTAAAGAGTGAGTGTTGTGGTTCCATCTCCATCAGAAGGAAACTCTCTCTCTCTCTCTCTCTCTCTCTCTCTCTCTCTCTCTCTCTCTCTCTCTCTCTCTCTCTCTCTCTCTCTCTCTCTCTCTCTCTCTCTCTTCTCTCTCTCTCTCTCTCTCTCTCTCTCTCTCTCTCTCTCTCTCTCTCTCTCTCTCTCTCTCTCTCTCTCTCTCTCTCTCCTTTTGTCTTCTGCCTAAATGGAAAATAAAAACACCTCAAAGGAAACCGACTATTAAGGAGATATGGAAATGTTGTTGTCTGTGTTTCATTGTCCAACTGTTTTCCTCGTCAAACCCGAACATAAGCTTTGAATCGTCGGTAAAAACTCCCATGTTTTGTTGATTTATACGTACAAACAAAATCCACAAAACACACAACAAAACAAACGTGACACATTAGCTACAAATAGAAATGTTTCTTTATTGATGTGTGTGTGCATGTGTGTGTGTATATGTATGTGTGTGTGTGTCTCTGCATGTGTGTGCAAATGTATATGTCAGTCCGTATGCGTATGCGTGTGTGTGTGTGTGTGTACGTGTGAGTGTGTGTTTATGTGTGCGTTTGTGTGCGTCCGTGTATGTGTGTGTCTAGGTATATGCATGTGTGTGTATGTATGTGTGTATATGTGTTTGTGTCTGTATATGTAAATGTGTGTATATGTATGCATGTGTGCGTCCGTGTGTGTTTGATGTCTGGTCTCAGAAGTATCCCCCGGTCTGAGTCTGATTGGATTCTGGGGTCGGTGTGCGGTCGGTGTGTGTTGTGATGTCTGGTCTCAGATAGTATCCCCCGGTCTGAGTCGTCATGGATTCCTCGGTCATGGCAGCCTGGAGCTCCAGATAATATGAAGTTTATCTCTAAACTTCTACAATAAAGCAGTCGGTGAGTTGACTGGTAACCTAAAGGTTGCTAGTTCGATCCCCGGCTCCAAGTGTCGAGGTGTCCCTGAGCGAGACTCTTCACCCTGACTGCTCCCTGATAAGCTGGCTGTCACCCTGAGGGGTCGACTCTGCCGTCGGTGTGTCAATGTGTGTATGAATGGGTGAATGTGTGTATGGGTGAGTGAATGTGTGTGTGTTTGTGGGGGGGGGGGGGGGTTGCCTAAAACCGCGACTGCACTCACACACACACACACACACATTCTCCAAAAGATGCTAATATTATGTCAACTGTTTCAAACCGTGAATTGCACTCATTCACACACACACACACATTCTCCAAAAGATGCTAATATTATGTCAACTGTTTCAAATGTAATTAATTTTTTTAAACTGTTTTGAATTTATTGCCATTATCATTCAGAACAAGTGCTATTTTAATTATAACAATCAGGTATAATCGTACTACAGTTACACCCCCGACATTGTAGAATTCAACACGATATTATAGTTTTCAATTTGAACGATCAATAAAAATATAATCATCTGAATATGAAAGAGGAAGAGATTGGAGAGACACGATATCTCATGATTGAATGTTTGCATGGTTGACTGCTGATCAGAGCGCGTTGCTCAATCGATGCGGGGAAAAGAATCACAGTGGCCTCGGTGTAGTGGTGGTGTACAGCTCTCTGTCTCTGTCTCGGTCTCTCTCTCTCTCTCCCCCTCCCTTCCTCTCTCTCTCTCTCTCTCTCTCTCTCTCTCTCTCTCTCTCTCTCTCTCTCTCTCTCTCTCTCTCTCTCTCTCTCTCTCTCTCTCTCTCTCTCTCTCTCTCTCTCTCTCTCTCTCTCTCTCTCTCTCTCTCTGTGAGAGAAGGAGAAGCAATAGACAGGGAAAGAGAGAGAGTGAGTGAAAAATAGGGGGGGAGAGAGAGAGAGAGAGAGAGAGAGAGAGACAAGGAGAGAGAGATCGACTCTGAGCTCCCGCGGTAAGCGATAGCTCCTAGCCCACGCTAACTGCTAGCAGGAAGCTAACACCGCTAACACGTCGCTTCTCTGGACGAGTGACATTCTGTCACAGCACACTCCCCCACTGTGTGTGTGTGTGTGTGTGTGTGTGTGTGTGTGTGTGTGTGTGTGTGTGTGTGTGTGTGTGTGTGTGTGTGTGTGTGTGTGTGTGTGTGTGTGTGTGTGTGCACTCTTGTGTGTGTGTGTGTGTTTGTGTGCACACTGCACACTCTTGTTTGTCTGCACACGTGTCTGTGTTTGTCTGTGTGTGTACCATGCATGTGTGAGTATGGCGAGTGTGTGTGCGTTGAGGTGTCGCTCCACTTCCAGAGTCCAGATGGACTCTTCTCTGCGCAGAAAGTCGCTAGCGAGGTAAGCGCCGGATGCTAACTCACCACGGGGGCATCCTCGCGGGATTCGTCATGGCAACAGATGAAACTCCCTGCACTGTTATCATGCTAAGCTAGCCAAAATGATGAAGAGGAAGAGGAGGAGGAGAGGGATGAGAGGACGAGTAAGAGGAGGAGGAGGAGGAGGAGGAGGAGGAGGAGGAGGAGGAAGAAGAATAGTGAGATGAAGAAGAAGAGGAGGAAGAGGACGGAAGTACATTTAAATTAAGCGCCGGTGTATGCGGGTCCGGACTCTTGCTAGGTGCTGCCTGGGGATTTGAACCAGCGACCCTCCTGGATGCCAAGATCTCAGAGCTTCAGCGGTAGAATGTTTTCCTGTTAGTAAATATGCAGAAAGAATTGCTCAGACGCCTTAGGTGTCAACCCACCGTCCTGTTAGATCTGTCTGGGTCTGCTATGTTTTATGGATAGTGTGTCGGTGTGTCTGTGTCTGTGTGTCTGTGTGCATGCGTACGTGCGTGTGCGTGCGTGTGTGTGATGGAAAGAGAAAGAGAGAAGTAAAGATTCAATAATTATCGCCCCATAATAACCACTGCCACTTCCTCCACCACCACCACCACCACCACCACCACCACCACCACCACCACCACCACCACCACCACCACCACCAACACCGTCACCACCACCACTAACACCACCATCACCACCACTAACACCACCATCACCACCACTAAGACAACCATCACCACCATCACCACCACCACCAACACCGTCACCACCATCACTAACACCACCATCACCACCACTAAGACAACCATCACCACCACCACTAACACCACCATCACCACCACTAACACCACCATCACCACCACTAAGACAACCATCACCACCATCACCACCACCACCACACACCGTCACCACCATCACTAACACCACCATCACCACCACTAAGACAACCATCACCACCATCACCACCACCACCAACACCGTCACCACCATCACTAACACCACCACCACCAACACTACCACCCCTAATACCACCATCACCACCACTAACACAACCATCACCACCACCATCACCACTACCAACACCGTCACTACCACCACTAGCACCACCATCAACACCACTAACACAACCATCACCACCACCAGCACCGTCACCACCACCCCTAATACCATCATCGCCACCGTAACCACCTCCACCAGCCCATCCCCTCCTCCACACCACCAGCACCATCACCACCATCACCACGACAACCACCTCCACATTCACCACACACACACACACACACACACGCACACACACACACACACACACACACACACACACACACACACACACACACACACACACACACACACACTCATCTTTTAAAATGACTTCCACTGTTGCTGACCAGAACGAGAAAGTTTGTACACATCACACCTTATCCTCGCCTCTTTGCACTGCCTACCAATACCTTCCAGATCGGACTTTAAGGTGCTACTGCTAACCTATAAAGCTCTGCATGGATTATCTCCATCCTACCTGAAGGACTTCATCATTCCTCATAGTCCTTCTCGGTCCCTCCGGTCTTCGGGAGCTGGCCTTTTTTCACTGCCGAAGGTTAAAAAGAAATCGGCTGGACGGAGAGCGTGTGCCCATCAAGCCCCCTTCCTCTGGAATGGGCTGCCACCAGTGATCAGGGAGGCTGACTCTGTGGAGCTATTCAAAGGAAAGTCCTCTTTGTGTTGGTTTGTGCCGGATTGCCTGGACTCTCCTCATGGTTAACCGGCCAGAACCCCATCACCATTTTAATCTGATGTGCATGTATTTATCTGTATGTCAATTATGACCCCCATTGCACTCCTGACCATCCCTGGAAGAAGGGATTCCCTATTATGCGTTTCTTCTCAAGATTTCTTCCTTATTAATTTCAAGGGAGTTTTTTCTTGCCCTTGTGGGGTCTTGGGTAAAGGGGGGTGTCATAAACATTTGGCTGTTAAGCCCTTTGAGACTGTAAGGGTGATTAAGGGCTATACAAATAAAATTGAATTGAATTGTCTGACACACACACACACACACACACACACGCACACGCACACGCACACGCACATGCACATGTGCGCATGTGTGTGTGTGTGTGTGTGTGTGTGTGTGTGTGTGTGTGTGTGTGTGTGTGTGTGTGTGTGTGTGTGTGTGTGTGTGTGAGAATGAAAATGAGCGTCTGTGTGAAAGTAATGTATACGATGTGACACAGTCTAAACAACGAGTGAGTGAGAGGAGGATTGACTGAGACGGCAACACAGAGATAGGAACTGAGGCTGAGAGAGGGGAGAGAGGGGGAGACGGACTGAAAGGGGGAGAGGGATGGATAGACAGAGAGAGGGAGGGAGAAAGGGAGGAGGGGGAGGGAGAGAGAGCGGGAGAAAGAGAGAGGGAGGGAGAGAGAGAGAAAGAGATAGGGAGTGAGGGAGAGAGAGAGAGAAAGACACACACACACACAGACATAGATACTGAGAGAGAGACACAGACAGAGAGAGAGAAACAAAGACAGAGAGAGACATCTCGTTACAAGATTCAGTGAGCTACTAAAGTCAGTTCCACCCACACTGTTCAGATTCGCATGAAGGATTCTCTTCATATTCTTTGAGGAACAGACCTGTCAGATAAATCCAGATAACAGCCAGTATCCCTTTTAATAAAACATGTTTTATTCACTGCAATAAGCAACCTGGTCTCACAGGAATCCGTGAAATGACTACGGACGCTTAACTCAAAATCCGTGGGATCATTACGGAAACACGCCGATTTCCGTAATATGCGCACGGACACAGATCCCCGTTTCACCGAGCAAGTCGACCTAGTCACACAGGGATCCGTCAAATGACTATATATATATATATATATATATATATGTAAGGGATAATGCCCGACGAGGTGTCCATTATCATAAATTAATGGATGATGCGGAGGCGTGAACCGTCCGGCGCGAAGCGGAGGACGGTTGCTTCCGCGAAGTCCATTAATTTATGATAATCGGACACCTCGAAGGGCATTATCCCGCTTATACCATGGTCACTTTGCGCAAGAAAAATACATATTAAA
>OLKM01001404.1:0-14642 GCA_900291075.1 Melanogrammus aeglefinus | reverse complement strand
ATGTGATAACATGCCTATTTATTCCCTTTCCCCCGTCACTCTGCTAAATCTTCACAAATGTTTTTCCTCCTGATTATCGACTGATCGTGGTTCCATAGTTATGACTAAATTGAGAATAGTGTTTTTGAGATGAGTTTTCACACGGAGAGAAGAGAGAGAGAGAGAGAGAGAGAGAGAGAGAGAGAGAGAGAGAGAGAGAGAGAGAGAGACAGAGACAGAGACAGAGACAGAGAGAGAAAAGCGAGGAAGTGATTCGTTTTGTACTGTATTTGTACTCACTTCAGTGAAGAAGTTTTGTTTTTTTACAAACTCCTGACCGCCTGCTGCCTCTACCTTTCTGTACTTGGATCCACACCTCACAGAACAGAAGACACACATGGAGCAGAGGGAATACACAGTCATGACCGCAGGTGTGGATGATCAGTCCATGATTGTCTGGTATCCAGTGAAGACAAAGCATGGCTGAAGTACAGCGCTGAAAGGTCATTGAATAGTCAAATTTAATTGTAGTATTGCCACTGTATTGATGAATTATCATTTTATTGTTTTGTTGTTTTTTCATTGTATTGTTGGATTTTTATTGTATTTTTTTATTTCTTATGATTGTATTGTTGTATTTTGTTGTTGCACTGTCAAGGTATTGTTGTACTCTCATTGCATTGTTGTGCTGTTTTTAATTGCAATGTCATATTTTACTGTTGTACTTCCATTACTTTGCTAAGCAGCTTGTAATGCAATTTTGCCCGAAAGCAGATTCAAGTTGGATTAATGTGTTGACTCTAATTTCTGCTTGTCTTCCAGGAAGTGCTAAGCATTTGGATTTGCAGACGCGTGCCGCAAAGCTAATTACAATAACAATAACGTTATTTATTGTTTGTGTGTGTGTGTGTGTGTGTGTGTGTGTGTGTGTGTGTGTGTGTGTGTGTGTGTGTGTGTGTGTGTGTGTGTGTGTGTGTGTGTGGAATAATACGTTTGTGTGTTCTTGTGTGTCTGGAGTATGAGTGTGTGTGTGTGTGTGTGTGTGTGTGTGTGTGTGTGTGTGTGTGTGTGTGTGTGTGTGTGTGTGTGTGTGTGTGTGTGTGTGTGTGTGTGTGTGTGTGTGTGCGTGCGTGTGTGTGTGTTTGGATTTGCAGACACGCAATGCTAACCACAACAATAACATTACCGAGCCATTAGATGCGCCTGTGCCCCCCAAGTTGAAGAAATAAAAATTAGGAAAATGTAACTCAATAAACAAACACGCAAAATATTTTGTGTGTGTGTGTGTGTGTGTGTGTGTGTGTGTGTGTGTGTGTGTGTGTGTGTGTGTGTGTGTGTGTGTGTGTGTGTGTGTGTGTGTGTGTGTGTGTGTGGAGTAATAACGTGTATTTGTGTGTGTATCTATGTATTTGTCCCAAGACAAAAACATAAAAAAAATACAATGATATACAGACACGCGAAAAATGTGTGTGCATGTGTGCGACTGGAATGGACTCTTAAGACTGTTGCAGCTGAGAGGGGGTTGCGTTAGTGCAATGTTTACCACAGAGCTGCTGTGAAGTAGCTCTGATGCATCGCTGAGACACACACACACACCCACACACACAAGAGTTCACACACACGCACGCATACGCACGCAGCATTTAAAGTGACTTCCACTGTCTGATACGCACACGCTCAACGACGCACGCACACACCAGCACACACAAAAACATGCGCAAAACCTTTTAAAATGAGTTCAGCTGTCTGTCTCTCTCTCCGCAGTGAGATGGTATTGAGACACCGGGACTCCCACTTACACCAAATACAACATCTCTCTCTCTCTCTCTCTCTCTCTCTCTCTCTCTCTCTCTCTCTCTCTCTCTCTCTCTCTCTCTCTCTCTCTCTCTTCTTCTTCTCTCTCTCTCTCTCTCTCTCCACTTTACACCTTTCACGAACGCGTGCTTTGCCGAGATACAGCGTTCAGAGTGCTCCCTGTGCATCTCTGATGTACTTTCAACACTTTGTGATAAAGAATAGACAGTTTATGGAAATGAGCAGTAGGCTGTCTCTCTCACTCGCTCCCTTTCTTGTTCTCTGCTCGCTCGCTCTCCCCCCCTCCTTTCCTTCTCTCCTTCCCTCTCTCTCCCCCCCGCTCTCTTTCTCTTCCCCCCTCCCTCTCTATCCCTCCCCTCCTTCTGCCCCCCCCCTATCTCTCTTCCTCTCTCTCCCTCCCTCTCCAGCTCTCTCTCTCTCTCTCTCTCTCTCTCTCTCTCTCCCTCACTCCCTCCCATTCTCTGTCTCCCCCCCTCTCTCTGACATCCTAGAATTAATCAATTCATCAACGCTGCTTCCCTCTGCGTCTTTAAACCGTCGCTACGAGAGAGGGAACATCACTTGCGGCGAAAGCCTTGCGTTGACATGGTCCTGTTTTAAGGCCGCACCTTCGAGAAAGACGTCCCTTTAGAACATGACTCACCGCATGACATTTAGCATAGCATTGGCGAGCTAGCGGCCCTGAAACTGTCATGCAGTACTTTAACACACACACAGTGACTGAATGTAAGCCGGTATGCAGTGTGTGTGTGTGTGTGGTGTGTGTGTGTGTGTGTGTGTGTGTGTGTGTGTGTGTGTGTGTGTGTGTGTGTGTGCGTGTGCGTGCATGTATACACTGCGTGTAAGTGACTCGAAAAAGGGTTCACGTTTAAAAGACAGGGTTTGAATCCAAAATGGAGGACAAAGAATTTTGTACTTTTTTTTTAGACAAAGAATTTTCGAAGGGAAGGAGAGGACAGACGATAAAAACAAAGTGCAAAATATTCAGTTTGATGTCTACATTTTTATTTACGTTCAGGGCGTCTAGCAGACGCTTTTATCCAAATAAAATCCCTTAGTCAGAAGAAAGAGAAACAATAATATCTCGCCGTTAGTACAGTAAGGTTGTTCATAGAAGTGCCAAGCGCTAACAATCACTAGGTTTACCCATTCCCTGTATGCAAAGAAGATAGCTTGAAGAGGAATATATTTTTAATAATAAATATAGAATATTCCAACCTCTCTCCTTCCACCGGGAAGATCTCAGATGTGTACGTATTTGGCTCAGGGGGTAGAGATGTTGTTTCTGAAGCTGTGGTTCGCGTACCACCAGTGGTAGCGCTAAGACACTGTACTGACAGTGATATATTGTTGTTTCCCTTTCTTCTGACAAGCATACTTATTGAAATTCATGTACCACAGTTTGAGAATCACTGCGCAAAGGCATACCAGTGTGTCCACAGCTGACTGCATACGGTGTTTCCATGACAGTTTAACCGACTCAGACAAAGACACAAACACACACTTAGACACATGCTCTCTAACTTCTGAACACACACACACACACACACACACACACACACACACACACACACACACACACACACACACACACACACACACACACACACACACACACAAACACAAACACATACACACACCTTGAGAGTGTCACATGGTAACACAGGGCTTTGTCAATGACAAGTGACGACAGAATGACTCAATATGGCTCTCCTCTGTGGTACAATGTGAATCGGTGGCGCCAATCTCAACATTAGATTGATATGAGCGGAATTATAAAACCTCTTTGGGGTGAGTGGAAGAAATTCTCTCAAACCCTGGTTGTCTCGTCCTCAGTGCGTAACAATTGGCATGTTGTACCTGCGTCTGCGTCTCATTATTTCAAACCACCAGGGGGGCGTGGCCAGGAGCTTGACTGACAGGTGGGTCATCCAGTCATGACAATGACATTCCCCGCGTAAGAAACCTTATGCAGAAACTTGTTATGTTAACATTGACACATTTTTCTTATTTATAATAAAACCGATAGCATAAAAAAACACACAAACAGACACCCACACAAAAAAAAATAGTAATAAACAAATCAGGGAATTGGGGTTGATTGTGCAATGTAAACAGCTGTTCAAACTTGTTTTTCTGCCAATGCAAATAGCCTAAATAGCCCCATTTTGAGTTTTACTCCCTGGGAGAATAGATGTCTGCAGCTTCTCTTAGCTTATTGCAGAATAAACAAGCCCACGCTACGATAACGCTAGCAAACGACTCTCATCCACCCCCAGTGTAACGCAGCACACACCGCTAACCCCAAGCAGTATTAGAGCAGCATTAGTCACGCCTCTCGCTAACTGTTTAATTTAATACCAGGCATTAATAAATTACACTGTACGGAAAAATAAATATCCTGCCACCGGCAGAAGGAACCAGCTCATTCGGATTTAAAACACCCAACCGCTAGCGTATATGTATTTACATTACATTTACATTTACCTTCTGGGCGTTTAGCAGATGCTTTATCCAAAGCGATTTACAATAAGACCGTTTGTTTGGAGAAAAGAGAAACTAAAATATATCTCTGTGGGTACAGTAGAAACAATGGTTCATAGAACCAATGCCAAGCACAAACAATCACTAGGTTAACCCATTCCCCGTAGACACAGATAGCTAGGGTAAGACGCTACACAATGTGAAGTAGTCTTTTTAAGTGCCAGTACAGGCTACATGTTTATAGCCTCATTATAGCGTCCGGTTCAATATGCCTATTTTTGTTATAAGTAACAGCCTTGATATTATGGAATGGACACATTGATTGATTGAAGTGATGAAGTTGATGGATGTTAAGAGAAGAGAATTGTTGTTTGATAATGTCATCACTCGGCGACTTTACAGTTAGGGTCTCTCTCTCTCTCTCTCTCTCTCTCTCTCTCTCTCTCTCTCTCTCTCTCTCTCTCTCTCTCTCTCTCTCTCTCTCTCTCTCTCTCTCTCTGTGTGTGTGTGTGTGTGTGTGTGTGTGTGTGTGTGTGTGTGTGTGTGTGTGGTGTGTTGTGGTGTGTGTGTGTGTGTGTGTGTTGCTGTGTGTGTCTCTCTCTCTCTCTCTCTCTCTCTCTCTCTCTCTCTCTCTCTCTCTCTCTCTCTCTCTCTCTCTCTCTGCTCTCTCTCTCTCTGTCTCTCTCTCTCTCTCTCTGCTCTCTCCTCTCTCTACTCTCTCTTACACATACACATGCTCGCTGTCTCTCTCTCTCAGACAAATAAGAGAGGTCAAATTCTCAACACGAGCACGAACACACACACACACACACACACACACACACACACACACACACACACACACACACACACACACACACACACACACACACACACACACACACACACCTAAAACGTATGAAAGAGTGACTTATGGGTCAAAAGATTGCTTGATATCACTGCCTGATTCGGTTTCAAATTTTGCTTTCGGGGAATCGCAAAATTTCAAAAACCGAAGATAGTGCAATAGCCTATGATCGCAAAGAGAATCAGTGACAGTCTTCCGGCCAACAAGGCCTCGGGATGTAGAGCGGGAATGTCAATGCTCCGGTTGTTGTGATGAGACGAAGACACGCAGACACACACTAGGTAATAACCAGGGCCATATACCTTATCAAGGTAGAGATGCATCTGTTATTGTGGGATTCAAGCTTTCTTTAGGACAAAACTCGCCCCAAACAACTCGGGGAGAAGAGGGATCGACAGCCAAGGAGCACGTCTGGAGGCTGTTCTTCACCCCCCCCCCCCCCCCCCTACACATTATTCCACCTGTGTTCTGTACATGTGCTGTATTATATCCTCAAATTAACCGTCAGATCAGAGGGTCGACCATCGAGTCGACCCTCTGATTGTGATTGATTTCCACTTCAAGAATTACTACAACGCCGAAAAAACGCAGACGAACGTATGAGAACAGCATAGAAATACCCTGAAATCCATCACACCCATGCAGGCCCACAAACACATAAAAACACAAATATACAGACACGCATGCACACGAATACACTGGCACACAAACACACACACAAGGCAAGGCAAGGTAACTTAATTCACAGAGCACTTTTCATACATGAGGCAGACTCAAAGTGCACAGACACACAAAAACACAAACGCACAAACACACACTCTAGCACTGACGCATCGACGATAGAGAGTCGATAGAGAGTGGTATGTGGAGTCCTTTTCAGACATTCCTCAAAGAACCCTTTACCATGGCGATAAGGGGAATGGGATTCATCGATTCCTGCGTGAGAACTGGGAACGGGGAAATGGGGTTGTGCTCTGGGCGTCTTGGACAACATTTATCAGGGTTCTGTCAGTTGGAACCACATAGTGTTTAACTCGCTGTCAGGTGAAGAGAGGGGCTCCAATAAATAAACAGATATCTATAGACTGAGAGAAAGAGAGAGAAAAGAGACGAAGAGAGAGAGACAGAGAGAGACAGAGAGAGAGAGAGAGAGAGAGAGAGAGAGAGAGAGAGAGAGAGAGAGAGAGAGAGAGAGAGAGAGAGAGAAACAGACAGACAGACAGACAGACAGACAGACAGACAGACAGACAGACAGACAGACAGACAGACAGAGCGAGACAGAGTGTGAAAGACAGACAGAGTGAGAGGGAGAGAGACAGAGCAAGAGAGAGAGAGAGAGAGAGAGAGAGAGTGAGAGAGACAGAGAGAGAGGAGAGAGAGAGAGAGAGAGAGAGAGAGAGAGAGAGAGAGAGAGAGAGAGAGAGAGACAGAGACAGAGAGAGAGACAGAGAGCAAGAGACAGAGAGAGAGAGACAGAGAGCAAGAGACAGAAACAGAGAAAGAGAGAAACAGTGAGAGCCAGTGAGAGAGAGAGATTGTAACATAGACCACCCTACACTCCACTAGGTGACTTTAAAGGAGAAATAATATGGTCTTTTCCCAACAAGTAAACATAGTATTTGAGTTCCAGAATACATATTTTTGCTTTTAGGAAAAAATCTCGCCTACCGCTGTTCCCCTCTGTTTCAGTCCTTCAGAATTTGCTGTTTCTGGTGTCTGTAGCTTTAATGCAAATGAGCTGCTGCCAATTGACCAATGAGCTGTCGGGCTGAACCACAGCATGGAGGAGAAGGGATTGTTGCCGTTTGCGGACTCCTGGAGCTCTATTTCTGATATAATATAATGTAACATAATAATAATATTATATACGGGTATTTATATAATATTGTATCTAGTACCACGGCCAAAATCTATGTGCACCTCTGATGATATTATGAATCATAAAGACAGTGAATTGGAGGAAAGAAACTTTGGCCTTGACTCTCTGAAGTCCATGAACCGCGCCGGAGCTGCCGGACTGCCGCCGAGACCTACCCCTGCCGGACCTACCCCCGCCGGACTTACCCCCACCAGACCTACCAGCTTCGGCGGCAGTTCAGCTTTCGGAGTACACCGCCGGAGCTGCCGGACTGCCACCGAAGGGCAGTCCGGCAAGAAGAGTCCAGCTGCAGGCTTGGGCGTTTCCGTCATGACACAAGAAATCCCAATAGGCGTTCCTGGTAGCGTTTCATCGACCAATCAACAAGTGTTTCGAAAGGCATACTGGGTTTCGCGAAGCATACTGCGAAGCACTATGCTATGCTTTCCTTCCTTAATGGCAATTTTACCTCTCTCATCAGATTCGGCAGGGCTCCTTGATTCGTTAGTTCTATGCTACCCGTACCGTACTTGCTACTAGATCTTATTTTTAAACTTCTGTTTGAGAAAATCTAACTAGCGACAGTTCCGGATGTTGACAGCTGTGCGAAGGAAGGGGGTCGGTGTCGCTGAAAGATAGGCCGGTTTATAGTCCTCCGTAAAGTGTTGTACGTAGACACGGAGAGCCTGTCGGAGACCCTCTCTGTAGCTTATATTTTTTAACTATCCGTCGACAGAAAGTGCTGTGATCGGTCTCTTAACAAAATCATTTCCGGAATCACTTCTCCGGCTTGACGAATATCAACCTGTATCCCAATAAAACACCAAATACGATTTGAAAAGCTTTGGACGTTTATTCACAACACTGTTTACGTGGCTTCGGAGAAGTACACTTTGACATTTTAATACAGTTCAGCAAGAAAGGCGACGAAGAATAAGAAGGGGGGCGTTCCAGTCTGCGTAAACGAGAACCCCCCCACCACACGGGAACGCCTATTTGTGTCTGCAGTGGGATGATATTGAGTCCGGCAGCTCAGCTCCGGGAGTACAATCGCTTTCTCCTCCATGTCTCCTCCTCCTAAATGCTAAACGCTCATTGCAAACACAGTAAACAACACATACTGTAGCCTAGGCTACAGGCCCACACACAGCTACTAAATATAAAAAATGTTTTTTACTCACCATTTGACTTCTTTACGGGGAAAGTATTAGTCCTTGTATAACGTGCACTTCATACATTCACCTCTTGTGACAGTTCAAGCCCACAGCAACAGTCTGGCTTGGTGACGTGCACTGCTGGAACTTAGCCTGCATCATCTTTTATTTTTGGTTTCATAATCACACATGTGTTTCGTTATCCGTTTGGTTGGGTTGGTCTCTCGGAGTTTCGTGACCCGGGACCCCAGTTATGCTACTTTATGAGGAAGGCCGGGGCGAGATGCGCGACGACAAATGCAACATTGAACTGCTCCTCGGAAAACTCGGTGGACCCGATGGCCAGACAAGTTGGAGTTGTTGCATCCAAAACAAACACAAGAATTAACCATTTTGACAACTCAAACCTACTCAACTACAACGATAACGACAAGCTCTTTTCTCTCTTACCAACACTCCGACTAACCCACACTGGGAACAGGTGCAGCAGAGCCAATGTTTGCCAATGTCGTTACGTCATAGGCGCGTTCTCGAGGAAAGGGGCGGTTTTTGGGAGCCTAGCTTACACTTTCTTCCGTGGGTGTTGTAAAAAATATTTGTATTCCTGTGTATTTATTTTTAAAATTGACATTTCCATACAAGATTCTGTATGAATCAAGTTAATTGTAAGTTTTAAAATCAACGTGAAAGTTGCTCTTTAACAGTTGATGAATGTCAAAGCCTGACTGATTTCTCAATCGGAAATTTACATTTAAGATTTTCCGAGGAGCAGTTGAATGTTGCATTTGCCGTTGTGCATGTCGCCCCGGCCTTCCTCATAAAGTAGCATAAGTGGAGTCACAAAACTCAGAGAGACCAACCCAACCAAACGGATAACACAGAGTAATACTTTCCCCGTAAAGAAGTCAAATGGTGAGTGAAAAGCAAATACAATTTTTATATTGAGTAGCTGTGTGTGGGCCTATATGTGTTAATAATTTCACTGTTATTGATTTAGTCAAACTTAGGCCTATACTTCATACCGTCTACTTCGTCTATTGTGTGTGTGTGTGTGTGTGTGTGTGTGTGTGTGTGTGTGTGTGTGTGTGTGTGTGTGTGTGTGTGTGTGTGTGTGTGTGTGTGTGTGTGTGTGTGTGTGTGTGTGTTCGTGCCCGTGTTGAGAATTAGACCTCTCGCTCTCTCGAAATGAAGTGGAGCGTTGTCACTTTGCTCTCCAATATTCATCGTGAACTTGATATGTAGGCCTAGGTTGGATTTTGGTGCTTAGTGTGTGTGTCTGTGAGAGAGAGAGAGAGAGAGAGAGAGAGAGAGAGAGAGAGAGAGAGAGATTTTTTATTTATTTTTTTATTCCTAGTGCATTCTGTTTCGCTATTATCAAACAAAATAACATCAAAGCAAATTCATAGAAAAACAAACAAGAAAAACTAAGGGAAATAGATAAAAAAAATTAGAAAGAAAACATTCTCTCTGATTGAACACAGCACATTTCGCACACCCCAAATATTCACAAAAACTTGTCTTTTTTGTCAGTCTGTAAAACTGTCATGATCCGCCTCTGGTTTTCTCATTCACCTGCCTGCCACCCTGATCACTCCCGATTAACCCAACCATCTTCACCTGTGTTTACCCTATATCAGTCCTTTCCTCCCAAACATTCCCTGCCAGATTGTCACTTGTGTTTCACAGTGCTTTCCCGCGATTCAAATCCTGACCTACCACCGATCCTGCCTGCTCTCTGATCCCTGCCTGTCTGACTCTTCTGCCGGTTCCTGATCCCCGCCTGTCTGACTCTTCTGCTGTGTGTTCAGGCTAAAATTAATTGACTGTCTGATGCCTCATCATTGCATACCAGCCATAGAGTATTGGTATTAATATCTCATTCATTGTCCAAGCCAGGCTGGCACCTCATACAAAAATAATCCAAAACTACGGTGCCGCAGAGGGGACATCTAGTCACGAACTGAAAAAAGACGAGATAGCGATACAACCAGAGCCCGAAATTCTCTGATCCTACCTACAGTTAATTATACAGCATAATGTAAAAAATGATTGGACAGGACATCAGAGATTTTTTTTAAAGCCAAGCAGTTGAAGCCGACATGCACAGTAAGTGTGCTAGTGTCTTATGAGTCAGCTAAATTAATATTTATTCTAGAAATATGTAATTTCTTGAGTTGTTTTTTTAGCTAGCTAGCCTCTACCAGTGCGAAACACTGTTGGCTAGCATGCCTAGTGCTATTGGAGTGTTTTGCCCTATGTGCTTTAACGTTTAGCTTTCCTATTTAAATTAATTTTGAATTTACAAAAGTACGGATGATTTATTTTATTTTCACTTCGATGACGTTTGTTTGCAGTTTGCAGACTCCCCACTAGATGGTCGTAAATCATCCATATTATTTCCCAAGTAACCATGGTACCAGGTAACCGCACACTTCAAACCAATATTTTGTCAAAAAACAATTACAATATTGATAACATATTATATACCACAACCAACATACGTCATAGTGGTCATATCATTACAATAAAGGTTACAAGACTTTTGTTGAACACCAAATAAATCACATAAAATAGAGGGCATAATCAATTGAGTTAACATCTTTTTTTTATTTGATAAGGAACAGGAACTAAGTGCATCAGAGCTTAATGAAAGGCAGGAACTGGTAGAAGGCAATAAACGGATGAGTTGGCAGAAACAAGTTCCTAAAAGGAGAAAACACTGCTTTTTAAAATAAATAAACAAGACAGAGCTAAGCGTAAGTTATCGTCAATCTTCTGTCTTTGTTTACATTTTATCAGGGAGAGGAACTAAGTCAATCAGAACTTAGTGAATGCCAGGAAACTGGATGACAATGGAGAGGTGAGGTCAACACGTAACTGAAGAAAAGAATAATATTTTTTAGAGTAGTGCTTGTAATGACATTTTGAGCATGTGAACAGGCCAAGAGCATGGCTTAAAATATAGATTATCATTGTGATTTGCCTGGATGGACTCGTCACAAGGACATTTTTCCATTATTGGCCGCTTACAGTACTCAGTCACCATAGAAAAACAAACCTGTGTGTTAATTGACAGATTTCCATTTAAACAAGAAACACTACGTGAACAACAATATTTCACCCTGTGACATTAGAATGATTCAACACATTGAAACAAGTTACATTCATTTTTACATGGTCTGTGTCAGGAACAGGGCCCAGGTCCATCTGAGATAAACCAAGACATGCAGGAACAGGCAGATGAGCATGACGAGGTGAGGCCCTCAAATGTTTGGAGAAAGACCTGATCGTATTCAAATAAACATACAGACAGGCAGCAACAATGATCTTAAAACAAGTCAACTATTAACAACTATTTACACACTGAACTATTTACACTTACTCACATCCAATGAACTAACTACATTTCAGGAGCAGCCAGCTACTCAAACTGAGGGGATCGGCCTTGAACACCCCTTGGATAGCCCGTACCAGCCCAGTGCACGAGAAATTGAGCCACAAACTGCTGAATAGGACTCTTACATTCCAAGATATTTGGTATGAAACATTCCCTTGGCTGCACTACAGCCAGCAAATTAAGGGGATTTTGTGTTTCCCCTGTATGACTGCTTTTGCAAACCAGAAATCAACATTGGCCAAAAGCGCAGAAAAAACATTTATCTCTGCAGGGTTCCGAAACTGGAAAAAAAGTAGGGAATCATTCAGCACACACCAAAAAAGCAAGGCACATTAAATTGCCCTCAACACACAGGCGCATATTAATTAAACTGTGCCGCCCTTCAGCAAGGGCCCAAGAGGCAGCCAGTTTGGCTCTTTTACAAATTGTAGGTGCGGTAAGGTACCTCTCCAAACAGGGCTTGGCTCTTAGAGGCCATGCCAACATGGATGGAAACTTCCAAAATTATCTCCAAGATAAGGCGGAGGATGACCCCAACCTTGCAAGCTGGCTGAAGAGAGAGCATCGCTACACAAGCCCGGAAACACAGAATGAGTTACTGAGCATTATAGGTCATATTATAATTAGGGGGATAGCCGCAGAGATTTCTGCCTTACCTGTGCTGCAGTATTCCCTCATAATGGACGGAACACAGGACATCAGTGGAACAGAGCAGATCTCCATCTGCCTTTGCTATGTGGACCAAGATCTGGAACCAAGGGAGGACTTTGTAGGGTTGTACGAGGCCTCTTCCAGAACTGGCGAGCATCTTTGGAAAATTGCCTCCGATGTGCTGCTCCGTCTCAATCTTCCACTCTCGGGTCTTCGTGGCCAAAACTATGATGGAGCAGCAAACATGTCAGGGCACCTATCTGGGATGCAAGCTTTGGTCCACAGAGAACAGCCGCTTGCCACTTTTGTCCACTGTGGTCCTCACTGTGTGAATCTGGTCACGCAAGCAGCCTGCTCATCCACACCAGTTGTGCGAGATGCCCTCCAGTGGATCCATGACCTGGGATGTTTGTTTGGCCAGTCTGGGAAATTCAAAACAATCTTTAAACAGATAGCAATATCTGAAAATGGCTCATTCACCACAATTAAGCCATTGTCTGCTACCAGGTGGACTGTGTGAACACCAGCAATCAAGTCGGTCCTCACCCAATACGAGGTGATCTTGGCTGCATTGGAGGAGTTGGCTTCTTCGAAAGGGGCCACAGCTCCTCGAGCAAGTGGCCTTCTTGACCATCTGCAGAAAGGCAACATGGTACTTGGCCTTATCCTTGGGCAGGATATTCTGCTGCAGCTTGAAGGTCTCAATAAAAGATTGCAAGGGAGGGCAGTAACAATTGGCGGAATGATAGAGGCTGTTGATTCCACAAGAAAAGCGTTTGTGGCACAGAGAACAAGTAAGAATTGTATGAGGCTTTACTCAAGAGCTGTAGAACTCACCACATCTCTTGATCTGCAGCCAATAAATCTTCCACAAGTACGGAAACCACCTAACCGATGTGGGCCTGCAAAGAGCCACACCCCGTCTTCAGCAGAGGACTTTTTCAGGGTGCAATTTTTCTCTGCCGTTTGGCCATGTTGGAGAAACACCTAGTGTCAGGGGAAATTAGTGAGGTAGTAGAGCTCTACCCAGAATTGGATGCACAGCTGCTGCAAGTGCAACTAACTATGCTGAAGGCAAATTACAAGTTCAATTCTAGTCAGGAAGTCACTACCGTCTTGAAGACCATGGTACCAGAAGTTAGGCGGCTGTTTACCCAAGTGGAGGCTCTTGCTAGGCTGTTGCGTGTGGTCCCAGTCTCTTCTTGCGAAGCAGAGCGGAGCTTCAGTGCCCTGCGTCGTTTGAAGAATTGGCTCCGCTCCACGATGATGCAGTCACGGCTCAACAGTGTGTCTGTCTGCCATGTCCACAAGGAGAAGCTAGAGAAAATAACGAGACAGAAAATAGCCACTGCCTTCATTGCCACATCGGAGAGGCGTGCACGTTTGTTTGGGGCATTTTAAAATGCAGAATATGCAATACGCTTACGTTTGTTTGTATTTAGTAGTTGTCCAGCGTGGCAAAATTTGAACACACACCCCAATTTTGTGTTCTGCAAGAATTTGCATAAAGAAAAACAGTTTTTCAAGGTTCTTCTTGCAATAAATTGTATTTAGTAGTTGCCCAGCAGTTTTCTGGGTTATTATTGTATATATTATGTAACACACACAGACTACACAAACATCACACACACCACACACACACACACACACACACACACACACACACACACACACACACACAACCTTTGTGTTCTGATAGAATTTCTGTGCAATCAAAAAGCTTTTGTTTTTTTTGCCAACCAATTAAACAAAAATGCTGAACTCCCATCCATACACAGCACACACACACACAAACTTTGTGTTCTGATAGAATTTCTGTGCAATCAAAAAGCTTTTGTTTTTTTTGCCAATCAATTAAACAAAATGCTGAACTCCCATCCATATCTGGTCACAGTTCTTACTTCGGTATTTTCACAACGTAATGCATGCAACCACCTTTTTTCAGTCCACGCAAAAGGCACTTACAGCAGGTCTGCCCTGGAGAAGGATAATAAAATGGATTGCATCAGTGTCAGAAATATAACAACTAGGCCTACACACTTGGAATTGTGTTACACACTAGCCCATCAATAACAAGCTTAGATAAGCTTAACTTTGGTAAAATAAAATGTCACCACATGGGAAGACTGGCTGAGGGTAGTGTAGCATTAATGTAACCTCATCTAAACTCTAACTGCATCTAAGATGATACAATTATGTAATGCTATCTCTAACAGCCGGCAGATCCAACTTGACTGTGGCAGCTAGGCCTACTTGGCTTCTAGAAGATAATGTTGCCTATAGCTTCAACGTCAATGATAGAACTTAGAAACTATCCGTATCCGGATAGACTTTTGGTGGATTGGTTGGCATCGGTCTCGCGCTATTGACTTCATTTTTAATTTTTAAAAAAAATAAATAAAAAAAAATTCTGGGGGGGCAAAATGACGGGGGGACGCGTCCCTGGCATCCCCGGCG
>OLKM01001403.1:110251-139138 GCA_900291075.1 Melanogrammus aeglefinus | reverse complement strand
GGGCCCTAGAAACAGTTTTGTAATCATTGACACCCCCTTACCCTAGCCCCCCCCCAAAGGAGCATTGACAATAACCCTAAACATGAACAAAAGAAAGCAACTATTGCCAGAGCAGGATGATCCCTCTATGGAGAAATAGATACCAAACATCATATTATGAACAGCAGACGTTTCAAAAATCATTGAAAGAAGAAGAAACATTTGAAAAGTAAGTATTCCCACGCGTGGATGGGCGGTGCTGAGGTGATGGGGCAAGACGCGGGCGGGGGTTGGCGCCAAAACATGAGCAAAGTGAGGCAAAACTGGTGCCATCATGCGGGGTGCCAAGGCAACCAGGCACCATCACCGCAACACGCTTGATGGTTGAAAACAGAGACCGACATGACCGGTGAGACAGGGGGGAGGGGAGGGAACGATCAGCAACATGGAGCCAACCTCTAATCTAAGAGCCCATTCAGAAACAGTGGAAGGCTGGCACCACCCCAACCCCCCCACCACTGGTGGATTAGCTCTAATGAGAGCCGAGGGGCTCCTCCACAGGCGAACATTAAGGAATAAAGAAGCAGAGTCCCGCAGTTTGGATCTGAATCTCTCAGCCAAGTCCTGCTACAACCTGATTACAGTCGACGGGGCGCTCCCAGCCTGATCGGGCTCCGATAAGAGGAACTCTGATAAAGGAACCGCTCTGTGTTCCTGCTGACGCCCTTTTTTTAAACCTTTAACGTTGCAAAAAAGGGTTGCGGAGGAAGCCGGAGGGGGGTAGAGAGTACAATAGGGGAATAATGAATTCCCTTCAGGGAAGGACGGACCTTTAATATGCAATCGGCGGTTATTGGGAGCCATTATAGGAAGGAGGAGAGAATAGCAATGTGCTGGAATGGGGTTCTGGTTAGGAGCCCGCGACGGCGTTCTCCAGAAGCCGTCCGTTAATGGAGCTCGGTAAAAAACAGAGCACTGCGTTAGTCGAGCCGAGACGATTTGAATGCGTGGATGAACGTCCTTGCAGCCGCTGGCGGATAACCTCGGTCCGATTTTACTTTTACATTTACGTTAAGGGCAGTTTAGCATTTGGCGCTTTATCCATAGTGGCTTACAATAAGTAAATTTGTCAGAGATTTGACGCAGCAGTATATCACTGTCTGTACAGTAAGGATGTTCATGGAAGTGCCAAACACATTTCTAGGTCAACCCATTCCCTGTATTCAAAATAGATAGCTAGGATTCGAAACTAGATGATGCAAGTACTGTTTTTTAAGTGCCAGGACGGGTGAACATGCAATAAGTGCATGAGATGGGTGTTTAAGGACAGTAAGGCAGGCGAGGGGTAAGGATTTTAGAATTGATTCATGAAATGATGTAGTCGTGGTTATACTTTCGGGTCAAATAGGACGCAGAGGAGATTTGGCACAGGAAACTTGGGTGATGGCAGAGCCCTCAAAACAAAGTGTGACGTCTTTAAATTGTGTTTGTCGGCACTCAGAGCCAAGGATTATCAACTCTGTTCTCCCTGCGTTAAGCTGAAAGTCGTTTTTTTTTCGACATCCACCTTGTTTCTGCAGTCGGGCAAGATTCAACCTTGTGGAGTAGGAGGCTCCACCGCCGATAGGATGAGCCCTTCCACGCAGTAGGAATACAGATTTGAGTGTCGTCCGCATAACCGTGAAAGTTAATTCCGTAGCCGCAAATAAAATCGCCAAGAGGAGGAAATGCAGACGGCAAATCAGGCAAAAAAATGTGTTTCTTATGGATGCCTTTCACGATCCCGGTAGCGGTCGATTGTGCTTTTGTGCAGTAAAACGTCCTTTACATTTTCTTTTAAATGGTTCCATTCAGACTGGTCAGCGCCTGCGGAGGCTCCGGATAAAGGGATTCGTTTTCTGGATTTTACTCATCATCGTTAACCAAGGTTTATGTGTCAGCATTGAGGAAAGGAAAGCAGAACTCTTCCCTGGGGTTGGGTTTTCTTCCAACGGTGCCGATGGTTTATGGCGGGGTCATGGTGGCCAGAAGATTAAAGAGACACTGGAAAGGCCAAAGGTCGCAGGATTAATAAAAAATTCTGCCGTAGACGTCGGAACCTTCTCACTCGATTTGATCTCCCTCATACCAACAGTCGATCTCAAACTGTTACCATCTATAGTTTATTGGCTGTATATGCTACTATGTATACTGTTAAATGGATTGAGGTTATTTTCGTACTGGCCACTTATTGTGAATTACAACATACTCCACACATACTCAGTATCGGAGAGAGGGAGGGAGAGAGGGAGAGAGGGAGAGAGAGAGAGAGAGAGAGAGAGAGAGAGAGAGAGAGAGAGAGAGAGAGAGAGAGAGAGAGAGAGAGAGAGGAGAGAGAGAGAGAGAGAGAGAGAGAGAGAGAGAGAGAGAGAGAGAGAGAGAGAGAGAGAGGGAGAGGGAGAGAGAGAGAGAGAGAGAGAGAGAGAGAGAGAGAGAGAGAGAGAGAGAGAGAGAGAGAGAGAGAGAGAGACTATAGTTTATTCAAGAGATGATATTCCTTCCAATGTCTGAGGCCAAGCCCGGCCAGCCAATAACTCAAAGTTGGAGGAAAAGGCATTAAAGCAAACATTAAAGCTCCTTGTCGGAAGCTTTTTATAGTGCGCCACTAGACTGCCATTTTGTTGCAGAGCTCTCAACCTCCCGAATGTAAATGTTGGTCATTAGCAGGACTAGCCGGCCGTGTGTTGGCGAGCCGGTGCTGTGTGTTATTACATTGCCGGTCGGACTGGTGAGTACATCGTGACACGGTGGGTTCAATGGGTGCATTCCACTCCACGTTTAGGGGAGTGGAAAGCCGTAAAAGAGTCCGAGGTTGACTCACGTTAGCACGCATGCAGCTAGCGCCCGAGAAGCTAAACCCTCCGTGGATCACCATAATGAGTTCTGTCTGTCACTCTTGGATTAGGACTATTGTATTGAGCAATGAGGTGAAACCACAAACACACACCTGTCCTGTGTGTGTGTTTGTGTCCCTCTCTCTCTCTCTCTCTCTCTCTCTCTCTCTCTCTCTTCTGTGTGCTCTCGATCCCCACTCTCTCTCTCTCTCTCTCTCTCTCTCTCTCTCTCTCTCTCTCTCTCTCTTAGTTGTGTGCTCTCGATCCCCACACTTTGTCTCAATGTCTCTCTGCCCTCTCCCTCTCTCTCCCTCTCTCTCCCCCACATAATCTCTTTCTCTCGTTCATTCTCTCACTTTGTTTAGACGTCATAACAGCCCTGCTGCGTGCGTGTGTGTGTGTGTGTGTGTGTGTGTGTGTGTGTGTGTGTGCGCTTCTAATTGCGTTGAGTGTCAACGTGTGCATATGAGTGTGTGTGTTTGTACGTCAGTGGTTTCTTTGCATGTGACAGATTGTGTTTGACGGTGTGTTAAACAGGGTGGGCATGTGTGACAGTGGACATGGACTTGGCAGTATGTATGTGTGACAGTTTACATTACTGTGGTGTGTGTGTGTGTGTGTGTGTGTGTGTGTGTGTGTGTGTGTGTGTGTGTGTGTGTGTGTGTGTGTGTGTGTGTGTGTGTGAATATATACGTAATATTGTGTATGACAGTTTACATGTCTATGCATATCATGATAGAAGAGATGACAGAAAGTGAGAAGAGAGAGAGAAAATATAGAAAGAAAGTCGAAATCTAGTAAGGGAGAGAGAGAGAGAGAGAAAACAATTTGAGGAGAGAGAGAGAGAGAGAGAGAATATAGAAGGAGAGGGGAAAGAGAGCCTTGGTTATTTTTTCGTGACGTGGTCCTGTCTGAGGCCGACAAGATGAAAGACCTTCACGGCTATCTTTTATTTCTGTGGAGAGAGCGAAGGACAGCCCATGCTTTATTACTATTATACCCTCTATTCGCGAAGCATATATGATGTGGAACTGAATTGAATTATATTACCAGATCACGTCGTATTTAAACAGACAGATTTAGTTGGCGCTTTCATTTAAAGTGTGAGCGTGTTCATTTTGAGGACTCAAACCCCAAACCCTCACAGTGTGCACGCCCTGCAGTGTTACTGCCTCGCTCTCCCAGTGGAGCTCGCAAAGACAACAAACATGACATTACACCCAACAGCCTTAGGAGTTCAACAGACAGCCGACCAATCGGGGCGCGCGGAGCAGCCCGGGGGCGGGACCTGAGCGGTGGGTTAAGATAAAGCAAAAGTTCCATTTTCCGCACGGCTTGTTTCTGCGGCTAAGCCGACAGAAGGATTACATGTCTGGCGACGCAAACCAAGGGAGGAAGAGAGTGACAGTGTTTGTTCACTGCGTCCCCCTGAAGTACCTCACACAACAACAAACAACCCTGATACCTTTCCCTAGCTGCAGGTCCCATGATGCTCCTGGATGTATCGGCTGTCTCAAGCGCACCTCAGGGCAGAGGCCGCGGCTCCGGGGTCTGCTCCATGGTTCAACTTCATCCCCTACGGGGGGTTGAGTAGCGTCGCACCTGTGGTCCTCTTCCACGATAAACGCCGCACGAGTCCCCACGCGGCACAAGGATGACGCTCCTCAAACTCGTGGTCATGGCAACGAGGAGGAGGGAGAGAGGAGGAGGAGGAGGGGGAGAGAGGAGGAAGAGGAGGAGAGGAGGAGGAGGGGGGGAAGAGGGGAGGAAGAGGCAGAGAAGGAGGTGGAGGAGGAGGGGAGAGAGGAGGAAGAGGTGGAGGAGGAGGAGGAGGAGGGGAGGAAGAGGCAGAGGAGGAGGTGGAGGAGGAAGAGATCGCAGATGAGGAAGGAGAGAGGAGGAAGGGGATGAAAAGGAAGATGATGATGAGGATGATGGTTAGGAAGGTTTTGAGCCCATACAAGCTTCTGCTCTTCATTCCATTGAAGGTCAAGTGTGCGTGAAACGGACAACTGTCGTGTGTGTGTGTGTGTGTGTGTGTGTGTATGTGCGTACGTACGTGTGTGTGTGTGTTTTCGAGCATGCCTGTCTGATGTATGTTGCCCTATTTTCCAACCTTGAAGGTTTTTCCTGGAAGTGCTTTATGATGGATGCATGTGTGTGTGTGTGTGTGTGTGTGTGTGTGTGTGTGTGTGTGTGTGTGTGTGTGTGTGTGTGTGTGTGTGTGTGTGTGTGTGTGTGTGTGTGTGTGTGTGTGTGTGTTTCTGTGTCTGTGTGTGTGTCTGTGTGTGTGTGTTCTGTGGTGTATTTCATAACACCACATCATAACATATATCCATCCAAGAAGTCCCAGTACATTGTGTCCAGAGCTAACAGGAAGTCCCACCACAGCATGAATACATATTTAAATGTACGCTGCATACACCATGAATGTTTTCCCTGGTGCGTTGTTATCCCCAGCGGCCCAAGTGTGGACTGAATCTCTTGCATGTCCCATAACATTACTGTTAATGTATTTCTACCAATGTGGGACACGGGACAACTCAAATGCACCGAACACTACTGGAGTCAACGCGGTGCAACTGCTTTCAGATAAACCAAATCCAAATGTACTATATCCTATTTAATCAGTTAGCATTCACTTTAATCCAAAGTGATTCACTTTAATCACATTAATTGAAAGTGATTAAAGTGATTTGGTGATTTCTCTATCAATCGCTTTGGATTAAAGAGATTTATGACGCCCCCCTCCCCCCCGAGTCTGAATTCACTAAATCACTTTTTTAATCCAAAGTAATTTGAGGAAGTTTCAGATACAAGGGGACGTCCTGCTTCAGGATGCCTCCAAGTAGATAGAGGACATCGGGGAACCCAGCCCAAAAGCGATGGACTGTGAGTCCACCCCCCCTAACCACCAGACTATTTACTAAATTGGGTCTCAGCTCGATGGCAGGTCATTTTAGCGCGGCGGTTCAGAAAGGCTCAACGTTGTGTTACACCGATTGGTTTAACTAGATAGCATTACAAAGCACAAACAAAACAGAAAAGGGTAATCTCCCAGCCCGGCGCAAGAGAAATGGGATGGATCCCCCTGGGGCTGGACAGAGTGGTCTTTATGTACGTGGTGGCTGAGAGTGGGCTGGCTATGACGGCTCGTATATTGGGCCATTTCGATCTATGGGGGAAGTGAGGAGGATTAAATTTGAATGTAAAACACCTTTTAAACCCAAACCTAGTTTTTGCTGTTGAAGAGGTGAATGGACGTGAATACGCTCTTAAAGAGCAGACGAGCAGACGAGACAATAAAAGTTACTTTTCATTACACGCCTTCCTTTTTAAGGCCAATCCGGTGGCTGACGGCAATCTCGTCTCCAATTTGAGCCAATCAGACATGGCGGAATCAATCATACAGAACTGGCCGGAGCAGCTGCTGGCTTTGATGTCTGTGTTTGTGTGCGTGTGTGTGTGTGTGTGCACGTGTATGTGTGTGTTTGTTTGTGTGTGTGCGTGTGTGTGTGTTTTAGCTCGTTAGGCATTCAAGGCGACCCTGGCTCATCATCTGGGCTAGTTGTCTCATTAGAGTGTGTGTCTGTGGGCAAACGTGTGTGTCTGTGCGTGTGTGTGTTGTTTCATTACTGCTCTGCACAGGCCGAACAGACGCCGGTTGATGGGTATTTCATTGGCGCTCGGGCCAGACGACAACCGGGAGCGGGGGAGGGATTCGGGCACGAGGCGTGAGGTCAAGTCCAGATCTGGAATTACCAATAGACTTATAGAGTGTAGCGGTTAGCATTGGGTCTGCAGCCTCATCTATCGGCTGGCATAGAGCAGAAGATGGTGTAGAGGGGTGAGCCTAGGGGGGCTAGCCTGGAGGGCCTAGCACACGGTGATAGCTAGCATTGTGGAGATTGCAATTGTCACAGTTTTGATTGTCTCTCTTTTGTTTTATTTTGAAGTCCCCCCCCCCGAAACATGGAGGCTCGCTCATGGAGGTGCTAGCACGCTGTGCTCGTGTCTGAGAGGAGGAGGGGGTACAAAGTACAATTCAGAGAAATATTCCAGGGAAACGTTATACACACACATAAGCAACCCATACACACACGTCTGCAATAGCACACAGAAGAGTGGCGGGCGATGTTGTGTCTGGGGGCGGGCCTTTCGGGCTCCTGTCAACGGTCTGCCAATCAGAATGAAGCAGAATGGAACACAGGCCGTCTCCACGGACACCCCCGTCAGAACACCAGCCGTGGTTGTGTGGTTGTGTGTGTTGTGTGGTTGTGTGTGTGTGTGTGTGTGTGTGTGTGTGTGTGTGTGTGTGTGTGTGTGTGTGTGTGTGTGTGTGTGTGTGTGTGTGTGTGTGTGTGTGTGTGTGTGTGTGCTTCTGATTATGAATCCGTTGGCGTCTGTGTACTGTCCGTGTGTCTTGATTATGAATCCGTTGGCGTCTGTGTACTTCCTGTCTCTGTGAGCGTTCTTGATCGTTTGGAGCTGTCTTTGCGTATGTCTATGTGTGTGTGTGTGTGTGTGTGCGTGTGCGTGTGCGTGCGTGCGTGGCCATGCGTGTGTCTGTGTGTGTCACTCTCAGGACTATGTCCTTTCCTCGTTCCTGAACTTGGATCCCGTTCAGGGAACACTGACCGTATTCACCGATACAGGATAGTGCATTGTAATTACTAATAGCACTTGTTCTTATTGAAAGGTTCTCTTACGATGCCAGCAATGTATAGTCGGTTCAGTTTCAGTCGTTTACTGATGACAATAACAATTTTCAGAACTAGATCATTTACATTTAGAATCTATATATTCTTCTAGTTAAGCTTGAGCATCCATGTTTTTTCGACTCACCTCGAACGCACGTAGGTTGGAGATGACGTGCTTCTGACTTTCCACCTCCGACCAAGAGCCATCGCAGCATAACACCGTCGTGTTGTAGCTTCTTTGCCTGCGTAGTAAATTTGTTACATTAATGTATCGGATCGGCGCATAGACTTGCGTACTTGCCGATCCCCGATTCTGCATTTTAGGAAGTATCAGAGGAATTTTTGATAGATTTTAGAATACAGGACACAGAAATAGTGACACAGAGAATGAGAGAGAGACATGGGATGAGAGAGAGAGAGAGAGAGAGAGAGAGAGAGAGAGAGAGAGAGAGAGAGAGAGAGAGAGAGAGAGAGAGAGAGAGAGAGAGAGAGAGAGAGAGAGAGAGAGAGAGAGAGAGAGAGAGAGAGAGAGAGAGAGAGAGAGAGGAGAGAGAGAGAGAGAGAGAGAGAGAGAGAGAGAGAGAGAGAGAGAGAGAGATTGGATTAGAGAGATAGATAGATTTTTTGCCGATTTCTTGGGAAGAGACAGACAAAGAGTGAGAGGTGTCTGAGAACTAGTGCATGACAGAGATGGCTTGAGAGACCAACGGAGATTGTGTGTGTGTGTGTGTGTGTGTGTGTGTGTGTGTGTGTGTGTGTGTGTGTGTGTGTGTGTGTGTGTGTGTGTGTGTGTGTGTGTGTTGTGTGTGTGTGTGTTGTGTGTGTTATAGAAGGTGTGTGGGAGACGGAGAGAAATTTTTTAACAGCGTGTGTACGAGAGAGTTAGAGCAGGGGAGCTGAATGAATGGAGATATATTCCATTAGTGTTGATATCGGTTAGTCCCCTGGGATTAGTAAACACACACTGACACACACACACACACACACACACACACACACACACACACACACACACACACACACACACACACACACACACACACACACACACACACACACACACATACACAAACATACACACACACACACACACATCTGTACACACACAAATATCTGCACCACCCACCTAGCATAGTGCTGCGACAACCCCAAGTGATGGATGACACTAGATGGTGTTTGGGGTTGATGGATAGGGAGTGAATAGATAGAGTGATTATATTACATAGGGTAAATAAACTGTATAGTGTGAATATATACGGTTGAAATATAGCAATCATATTATATAGGGTACATATATCTGGTATATAGTGTTAATATATAGGGTTAATTTAAGGGTTAGAATAACTTTAGCGAATATGGTGGGCCCTTTCCTCAATTAAACCACTGCAATAAAAAACATATTGACAGTGTTACACTATATAGGGTTAGTATAGCGTCCATATACGGTGAATATAGGTTTGATATAAAGTATATATAACATTTGAATATAGGGTGTACATATGGTTAAACTATAGGGCTGATATACAAGAGTGTTGGGAAAGATAGCGAGCGATGCTTATAGCTTAATTTGGAGGACGTTATGGCGGGAAACCTGTCTGTACCAAACATCGTAGACAATGTGAGGACCTTTTTGTTTTCAGCGTCTCCTGAGGACATATGGAATAGCTATTGCTAGGACCTCTTTATTTCACACACTGGTCTGTGTTTGGCCTTTTCTGAGGAAACTCGGTAAATATATTTCAGCAAATTTCATTTTCAACCCCCGTCCGGATTACACAACTGGAGAAATGGAGAGAAACGACGTGCCACCTCAAGGGATTCCTTTCAGTGCCTCCTCCCTCTCTTTTTTCACCGTGGCAACAAGCCAAGCCCAGTAAGATAAATCACGCCGTTGCCACGTTGACGCTGACGAACACTTTGAAGGAACAGAGATACACGGAAAGAAGACGCGAGATAACAAAGGAAATGTCATTACCGGTACATCCTGCTCATTTTCAACACGGCACATTTTGAAGGCAAACTCACAAGAGGTTCTTCTCCAACTAGGAACCAAACTCCTAACGTGATAAAGAACCAGTTTTGAAGTTTTACATTAAATCTGCACTATGTAGGTTTTTACATTTATGATCTTCAAAAGTGTGTAGGCCTAGGACAAATTTGAACCAGGAAAATAATTTTTAATAGATTAATTGACTCGAGGATGGATTTGTTTTATTCTGGAGACCTTTGAGCTGTGATTTGTTTTAATCGAGGTAATAGCTGCAATAGAAAAGCTATACTATGTACAATAAACAATTTAATTTTAACAACTTCAAATACACACGGCCCGATCTAATCCTGAAGGATGAACCCTAACACTGAGGTCAAAGAGCAATTAAGAAAATATAATGAAAAGCAAAGTTTGAGAATCGAAATTTCAGTAAAATTTGTAAATTAAATGTCAAATCGCAGAATGGCCAAACCTTATACAACGCTCGACCAAAATCTCCACGAATGTTTCTGTTTTCTCCGTCAATCCAGGAGGGTTGTCGACCCTTCAAATCCTGGTTGGGAGCCTGTTTATGTTTTTCATCGCGTTCAACGGGGAGTGTCTACAACATGTTAGTGAAACCCAAGCCTTGTGCTCGATGGTATTTAAGGTAAGCACCAGGACGTTAGCTCAGAGACAACCGGGGTGGTGTCTACAGCACCTTTTAACTTCTGAGCTAACGTTTTAGTGCTTACCTTAAGTACTACAGAGCACTAAAGCCTTAGCTCTCTTAAACATTAGCCGAGGCACAAAAAGCAGGTTCACTGAGATCCCTGCCTTCCAGCTCTCAATAGAAGATCAAACCACAGGGATGTTTCGATTGAAACGGTTCATATCCACGTCACTATTGATCGCACGGGAGTCTGCAAATGGAGAGCTTTCAAAATCGTGAGCTCAGCACAAGCGGAGGAACAAATTCAGTCAAGACATTACACGTTGTGTTTGTGGTTTCTCATTTTAAAATGGTGTATTTTGTGTAGTCTGTGCCCAGTGGCTAATGCGGGAGCTACATTGAGCAGGAAAGTTTCGTGTCGCTTTGCGTCGCAATCAGTGTTGCCAACTGATTGCACACACACACATGCATCCATCAACGGCGAGAGAGACAAATAAGCAACTCTCACATGAAAAAGAAGCCCAAAAGAAGCCAAATGCCTAAAAAGGCGCCCAAAGCCGCTGTAACCTGTCACAGCCTTAACAGCATAGCCTATTTGTATAATGAGTAAAATAATTACTTTTCAAAGCCAAAACTTACTTTATTTTTCAAGTTTTACAAAAAAGAAATCCAAAAATCATTGTACAAGACACACATTTGTGTGTGTGTGTATGGAGAGAGGGAGAGAGAGAGGGAGAGAGAGAGAGAGAGAGAGAGAGAGAGAGAGAGAGAGAGAGAGAGAGAGAGAGAGGAGAGAGAGAAGAGAGAGAGAGAGAGAGAGAGAGAGAGAGAGAGAGAGAGAGAGAGAGAGAGAGAGAGAGAGAGAGAGAGAGAGAGATGTGATTTAGTCTGCCAAAAATCAAACGGCAACAAGGGCAGTTAGACATGGATGCAAATAGATGAAGACCTATAGATGAAGGCCTAGTTTGGTTACAAGTAATAAGGTTTGAAACTGAAAAAATATGGATTGGCTTGAATATTAACATAAAGATCAGACCTAGGCTACTTATATCAAATTATGCTTCATTAACAGCATCCATCTAAATAATTATGAAAACTTTAACAGCATCCATCCACATGAGAATTAACAGCATCTATCCAAGGAAATAAACAGGATCCATCCAAAGAATGATGAGAACCATGAGAATGCTTTAAATCTTGAACCAATGTTTGGGTGCACACAGCCATCTCTGGAACACTAGCCTGCTGCACAACTGTTCAAAGGATCCTTATTCCTGTCCTCTATCCATCTCTTACTGCAGCATAGAATGTGGCCTTAAGAGAAGAAGACAAGGACAGTACTGAGTGGTAGCCTAACATACAGGACCACATATTTCTCTCTCTCTTAAATATAGGTTAATATGGCCTAAATGCACCCGAAAAACAATGCCCCTGTTTAGCCTACCTTAAAGAAGGAAATCACTTGCTTCGTCTGCTTCACTCGTCCCCGGAGTCTGCTCTCCATGTACATTCCTACATTGAACCTCTGAAGCATCTCCGCTGTTGGGGCGAAGCCTTTGCAGCATATTCCCACTCGCAGGCCGTAGCGAATGCTTAGGATGCTACTCAATGTTTTCTGGCCCATGCGGTTTCTGAGTTTGGATTTCACGTGATTCATTTGGGAAAAAAACCTTTCCCATCAGCGTTACTGAGGGGCATTGCGAGGAGTGAAAGAGCAAATAGTGCAAGGTCTTTGAAACATTGCTCCCCACTGCTGTCCCTATAATTTAGGACGTCGGCCCAGAACTCTTCCGCTTGGTGGTCTCCTTTTATGTCCCACTCATGGAAGTGTACAGCCTGATATTGGGTGTCCAGCTTTCCTAAATCTCCAGTATACAACTTCAAAACTGCGAGTGGATAGCGGTGGCTTGCTCTGAGATAGCATCACTGATGGGCTGAACACTGCCATGGACCTCTACAGGTTCATGTTGGCTGGCAGCCTGTTCTGTACCTGTCTCGCAGCCTCGAAAAGAAAATCCCGACATCTGGTCTTCATTCCCATCTCTAAAGCACTATCAACATTGGCCTCTCCAAGGGCGATGGTGAATTGCAACCCAAAGTTCACCGCGCACAGGGGCATATGATTGCGTGTGTCATCCAAATTAACATCAATCCGTAAATCGGACGGCGGGAAGGCGTTGGGAGTCAGGATTTTTGACACCAAGGAACGAAAAAGAGTCTGCAAGCAGTCGAGCATTTTGAAGGCGTTTCCGATATCCAGCTGGAAAAGTTTGTTTACTCTTGAGAACCCCTGCAAGATAAGCATGAGGAACTGCAAATACAGCTTATTGATAGGGTCGCAGTACATCTGGTACAAGAGCTCGACTTCGTAGCAGAGTTTCGCGTCCTTGCACAATTGAAAATGCAACTTTAGCTCATCCCACCGACCCACCACAATCGCACACACACAGTCGTAGATGGAAAGCCACCTTGTTACCAGAGAGCTGTGCAAGTTTCAATTGGTGTTTCTCCGGGGTTAATGGTTTCATATAGTCTGGCAAACTCTCGGAGTCTCTGCCCACTGTGAGAAAACCACCTGTGCGACTGAGAAATCAGGAACTCCAGATTTCTGGGCAGTGTTTTGACAGCGTTGCTTGCGCAGAGCTGGATTGAGTGACAGACACTAGTTTAAGCTTCTCATTTTTTTGCATGGAGGTGTGTGCAGACGGAGTTATTATTCCCGACCATTACACTGCAGCCGTCTGTTCCTAGGCCCACACACCGCATGGAATCTATTCCCACGCTTTCTAGGAACATAGTCAGAGTGGAAGCCATGGCCAAGGCATTTTCTCCCTGCAAATCTATTAAACCTAAATAGGTGGAAACAATCTTCTTCAGAGAGGTGCTGAAGTACCTGATGACAGCACACAGCTGCTTAACACTGCTGATGTCAGTGCTTTCATCTATGATGAGGGAGAAGCGAGACTCCCCGATATCTTTCAGTAGGTCGTTGAACATGCACGGGGCAACAACATTTTTAATTAGTGCTGCACATTTTGTTCGGTGAATGTCCATGTCACAATCGGTGCCAATTATTTCCCCCAAGCAATCAATTCAGCGTATAGACGTGTGTTATGCCACATAGGTTGCGAGCCGAAGCTCTGTCACTTGGCTTTTGGTTGATAGTTTTACTACTGAGAATCCAATATCCGTGAATCTTGATGAGGAGAATGGTTTAGCATTCCTTCTATGCTTTTCTGTGCTAGCATGCTGCTTAAGGTCTGCATGGTGTGCTCGAATTTCTGCCTTACAGAACCTGCAAAGAGCCTTACTGTTATCCCCTGTAACGGGACAAATCCAATCCTTGAGCTCTCTCTCCCTCTCCCAGTCAGGATTGTATTTTTTTCCATACTTTGACCACTTTGTGGGCATTACGCCAATTCTCACTATGAACCACTATCGCTAAAACAAACTCCGTAACTTGCATGCTATGCCAGCCAGCTTGACTTTGTTTGTTGTTGAGATTTTCCCGCGTCAAGTTAGGTATCATGCACGAGCGAGTTTGCGTGCGCAGTAGCGCACGAATGAGAACTGATTAGATAGATAGATACTTTATTGATCCCCAAGGGATTAAATCCTAACCTAATAAATATGCCTACTGTTCACCAGCCTACAAAAAATGTGAAGCACCGAGTCGCGTATTACTTTTGGCTTTAAGCAACAAAGTTTCTAAAAATAAGCCCAAAAAACCGCAACCCGCGATTCCACATTTTTCCAAGCGACTTCTTGTAAATAGAAGCCCAAAGTTGCGTATTATAAGCAGACTTGGCAACTTTAGTCGCAATTCCTTAGGACCTACTCCACCGGACACATCACAGCTTCACGACTGGAACAAGAGGAGCACATAGGAGAATATAGAATCAACATCTTATCAGTGCTCAGCTATATGTGTTTTTCTTATTGTTGAGAATATTCAGAGGTGGATTGTGCATACAGTTGTCTCTAGTCATTTAAAGGGCCAGTGTTTTCACTGGCGAACTTCCAACAGCTCTCACCTGAAGCCTCAATGACACCACAAATTGACCTCCCGAATGTTGTCTTTATTTAAAGTGTCCTTAAACAACCTTTTATGGCCTTTTGTGTAAACAACGTCTGGAGGTCGTACGACTAGCCGGGTTACTCCGCCTCGGCTATCATCCGTACCTCTTCCGCCATCGCAAATTAGAAGCAGAAGATTGTGACGTACACAAGAGCTGCGTGGTCTGCGTAGGGACACAGGGTTGCACATAGTTATACAGGGGCTTTGTATAACTACAGTTATTTAACTATATTATCGTATACCATCAAGTAACCATCAATCAAGTAATACAGTTCATCGTGATCACAGTGCACCTGGACTACAATGCAATTGTATGCAGGAATGCCAAACCGAACAAAATATATTTATCTTTAGGCTAACTTTTCCCCCCAGGCAATATGCAACTTCAACAACTAACCTAGGGTTGTTTAAACACAGTTTAATGAATTGAGACACACACATATGTCCTATATATATATATTTTTGTTTCATATGTATCATCTATAATTTTTTATTACAGCTTATCCATCGAGTGACGTGTGTCGACGTGCATAACATTAGACTTCCGGCCTATTTTAGCATTCCTCTGTGCGTCATAGCAGCCACTCTCATTGATAAGGGTTGTAGCGTTTCCTTAGGGCTGCACGCTACGCTAAGCGGTGTGATGCAAAGCCAGCCCGCCTGCCCATTCTAGTAGAGGGGGCTGTAATCAGGAGAGGGGGGGGGGGGGGGGGGGGGCGGTTGAGCCCGCTGGGCCGCTGGCTGCCGGGCCGGTCCCGAGATGAGGGCTGGGAACGCAATCAGTGAAGTGATGATTTTCTTTGGCGGGGTGTGGGGCTGAGACGTCAGCCCCACGCACAGCACTGAGGGGGGGGGGGGGGGGGGGGGTGCGGGCTGGCGTCACATGACACGCGCTGCCTGTTCCAGTCATCAAGGTCCTCAGAACCAATGGGGGAGGCAAGACGAGTGCAAACCTTGGGTTGAGTATGATGTTCTTTTCCACGTATATCGGATTGTTTTTTCGCCGAATTGCCTTTATTTCCCTCGTGAAGCGATATGCCTTCTTAGGAAAAGTGTATTCATAGCTCGCTATTTGTGATGCAGGCATTTTGTCTAGGCTCCTCTCACACACGCCAAAGCACGTCCGGTGAATCATTGTTTTTCGGAGCGAAACACTTAGTATCACCCACGTTGTACTTGTGAAACAGTTTACGGAGATGGAGGACGGAGATGGGCGGACGGGACGGTGTTCATACCCGACAGCTGTACAGCCATCTCCTGCAGTTAGCTTGAGCCGGCGAGGTCAAGTGTTCTAAAGGCCCTTTGTAAACCTCTTTGTTTTCCCCCGCCAAAAGCAGAACTGAACTAGTAAAGCCTGCGGTTGGTTAGGCTGAACCAACCAATGAGGTTTTTCATTTTGTATGAGCTATTGTGGTGTTGATAATGTGAAAAAAACGGATAATAGTAAGAAGAGATAAAAGCTTAGTATCATTCTCATGAAGGTAGAAGTTACAGCTGTACTTTAAAATGGTTATCTCATCTAACCTGCACCCCCATTCCCACGACAGCCCTGGACTGAGGCCTTCAGCTCTTCAGCACCCTGGGAGGGTCGTACAGTTCGTAATTGACAGCCTGGCCGGCCTGTTCCCTCGAGGGTAGGGGGTGGCCTGAGACCCAGGTCAGGGCGTCTCTGAGGGAGCAGGACGTCACGAAGGAGATGCAATCCTGAAGGTTGTACTTATATTATCATTTGAGATTTGGTATGAGCCTTCCTCAGAGAGAACAATGTTTTACAGGAGGTTAGGGAGATTTGTTTTGGTATAATTGTTGAAGGAATTTGAGCTACTAATGTGAGACAAATAATGTCTGATGTCGAGTAAAGAGAAACCACTCAGTAGAGCTTGTGGACCGTGCCGATGTTATCATTCATCTTTTTCCTTTTGTTATTCAGCTTTCCTCTTGGAGAATTAAGTCTTTCTATAGGCTTTCTATAAGCTTTCTTGCTTGTTCTGAGTCCCATAATAATCTTTATCATGTTTCCTAGATACATGAAGGTTAAATGAGACGAATCAATATCCATTTCATGGTCATGTGACCATGCATTATATCCTGTTTTTACAGATCCTCACAACTCGTGGGTAGCGTATTGATATACAGTATTGCTTGATGCAGGTTGTTACAACAAATCACCTCAATCATATTTCCTGAAGGTTAAATGAGTGTGTGTGTGTGTGTGTGTGTGTGTGTGTGTGTGTGTGTGTGTGTGTGTGTGTGTGTGTGTGTGTGTGTGTGTGTGTGTGTGTGTGTGTGTGTGTGTGTGTGTGTGTGTGTGTGTGTGTGTGTGTGCGTGTGTGTGTGTGTTGTTTGTCTGAATGCATGTGTGTGTGTTTGTCTGAATGCATGCATGTGTGTGTGTGTGTGTGTGTGTGTGGTGTGGTGTGTGTGGTTGTGTGTGTGTGTTTGTCTAAATGCGTGTGTGTTTATATGTATTTGTCGGAATGCATGTGGGTGTGTGTCGGTCTCGCTTACTGTGTGTGTGTGTGTGTGTGTGTGTGTGTGTGTGTGTGTGTGTGTGTGTGTGTGTGTGGGTGGGTGGGTGGGTGGCGTGGGTGGGTGGGTGGTGGGTGGGTGCGTGCGTGCGTGCGTGCGTGCGTGCGTGCGTGCGTGCGTGCGTGCGTGCGTGCGTGCGGTGCGTGCGTGCGGTGCGTGCGTGCGGTGCGTGCGTGCGTGCGGTGCGTGCGTGCGGTGCGTGCGTGCGTGCGTGCGTGCGTGTTTGAGAGAAAGCGAGAGAGATCGATCTCCCTGACTGCATATAGCTGTCATTCATGTCACTTTGGCAACGCGCATGAACATTATGTCCCAACAGTCCGGGGGTCTGACCTCGGGGGGACACTGACAGATGTGCACTCCTTCATCTATGAGGCCTCACCAGAGGCTGGCTGCCAGGGGATTTGGAGGAGCAGGAACTCTGAACATCTGGATGGATGTAAAGCCCACTACATCCATAAGTGACCTATATATATATATATATATATATATATATATTGTTTTTTCGGAAATAGATTTTCAAATCCGGTGTTTTTGTTTTGTTCTAGATGTGAGTGTAGTCCTTTTCTCTCCTCTCCTCTCTCCCCTCCTCCCTCCTCTGTCCTCTCTCCTCTCCTCTTCTCCCCTCTCCCCTCTCCTCTCCCCTCTCTCCTCCCCCCCTCTCTCCCCTCTCCTATCCTCTCCTCTCCCCTCTCTCCTCCCCCCCTCTCTCCCCTCTCCTATCCTCTCCCCTCATCCTTTATTGTTTGGTTCTCTTGAATCCAATTCCCAGCCTGGCCACCGGACAGCTTCCGGACAGGTATGTGGACAAATTGTAAAAGCTTCCCTCACACTGCAGTCCCCACAACCCCCCCCCCCCCCCCCCCCACACACACACACACACACAATGTACACACACACACACACACACACACACACACACACACACACACACACACACACACACACACACACACACACACACACACACACACACACATGCACACACACACACACACACACACACAGAACACAACACACACACACACACACACACACACACACACACACACACACACACACACACACACACACACACACACACACACACACACACACACACACACAAGCTAAAAACGCAAGCAGGGGAACAAGCACCAGCACATCTAAAGTGTAAAAGGAAAGAGATACACCACTCCATAAAGAACGGCGGTCTCCGTGGACATGCGTCTGAGGGATGGATGTTTATTAGAGGCCGGTGGGACGGAGCATTGGATTATATTGGATTATACATCCTAATCTAGACCAGCGTCTACAACAACAGACCTGACGGCGGCTAACGGCGTTTGCTCTCTGCGCTCCGCCTCGCAACGCAGGGTTATATTACCTGCCCCACCAGTCAGGGGCCGTACCCAATACTAATCAGGGAGAGGGAGGGGGGAGTTGGGGGAGAGAGAGGTTGGGTGACGAGCGGTGGGGAATGACGAAGGTGGATGAGGTTTTTTTCCTTTTCACTTGACAATTGTGTGTGTGTGTGTGTGTGTGTGTGTGTGTGTGTGTGTGTGTGTGTGTGTGTGTGTTTGTTGCCCAGGGCAGGTTGAGTCTGCTTGTTGACACATCAGCTTGGCTCTAATGGAATTTTCTGACTGGTGGGCTACCTGGGGAAGCACAGCACACACACACACACACACACACACACACACACACACACACACACACACACACACACACACACACACACACACACACACACACACACACACACACGCAACGTTTCACACACACACACACACACACACACACACACATATACACAAACCCACACACACACAAACACATACACAGTAAACACCAACCCATCCAAACAAACACACACACATTCACATATGACTCCCTCTCTCTTTCTACATCTGCAGAAGAATGCCGAAACCTTTTCCTTGAAGAACAAATAATGTTTGTGTGTGAGAGATAGTCAAGTGGAACGCTTCATAATTGGCTGTAATGGGCTGACCGAGGCTCCATTCAATACTCATCCTGTCTGTCTCTCTCTGTCTCTCTGTGCCTCCTTAATCTCTCTTACTCCAGGGCTGTCTGTATTCAAATGTGCTTAGTCAACCTACTGCTCTCTGTCTGTCTGTGTGCGTGCGTGCGTGCGTGCGTGCGTGCGTGCGTGCGTGCGTGCGTGCGTGCGTGCGTGCGTGCGTGCGTGCGTGTGTGTCCGTGTGCATTGAGGTGTGTGTGCGTGATAGGTTCACTTTCGTGTATATAGGCTTGTGTGTGTGTGTGTGTGTGTTTTCAAGCTGAGAACAGAGGCTATAATTGTTGTACGCTCGCCAGACTCAACGTGCAGCATTGTAGCCACGAAAACACAACACACACACACACCACACACACACACACACACACACACACACACACACACACACACACACACACACCTACACACACTTAATTAGCCAAATACACACTCACTTACAAGTACACTCTCATAACATGATACACACAAGCACACTGATACCCGCTTCATCCTTCGACGGTGACTTTTATCAGTTTACTATCATGTTACCGTCCTGACACACACACTCACACACACAGTGGAGTGCAGCGAGGTGTGTGATTGGGAGTTAGTGGTGTGTTGGTGGACACTATGATCTATCGCTCCGGTCCTTTCTCCCCCTCCTTCACGCTCTCTCCATATGCCTCACATCTCATTCTCTCCCTCTGTCCTTTATATCTCAGTCTCTCCCTCTGTCCTTTATATCTCATTCTCTCTGTCCTTTATATCTCCTCTCTCCTCTGTCCTTTATATCTCCTCCTCTCTGTCCTTTATATCTCCTCCTCTCTCTGTCCTTTATATCTCCTCCTCTCTCTGTCCTTTATATCTCCTTCTCTCCCTCTGTCCTTTATATCTCATTCTCTCTGTCCTTTATATCTCATTCTCTCCCTCTGTCCTTTATATCTCAGTCTCTCCCTCTGTCTCACGTCTCATTCTCTCCCTCTGTCCTTTATATCTCAGTCTCTCTCTCTCCCACTCTCCAAATGTTGAATAGTATAATAAGTCCAGTGTATCCTATAAACCGATCAATTAAAGATGTTTCCATACACTTCAAGACATTCTTCATACACTGTATTAATAATGTCAAGGATATATGCAATCATTGTGAACCGATTGTGAAAAGTGAAGTTCCATATTGGAGAAATGTTTTGCTCGTGGTTAAGGTCTAGCGGGATGAGTCTGTTTACAGGGAGTTTGCAGTCCTTCTCTCAGCACAGCAATGTGTAATCCGTGGAAAGTGTGTGTGCCTGATGTCTTGGTATGAGTGACAGGAAGTTAGGAAGTGCAGCTCAGTTTCCAGTTGGTTTTGTGTGCAGTCTCAGTGACAGTGTGTATCCCCTTGGGAGCCAGGTCTGTCTGTGGCCTCCCTTCTCGTTGGCCAGGCTGTGTTTACTGAGTCTGTACCTGGTAAAGGATTTTCTCTGTGTCACGGTGGTCAGGTATTCTGCAACTTTGTACTCTGTTAAGGGACAAGTAGCATGCCAATTCAATCTAATTTGGTGGACTCTTTCCATGTGCCAAATTGTTTTCCTTCTGTCTTCTTATAATTAGTTTTTGCCTAATGGGGTGGTTGTCATGTGTTGGAAAGGTACCCAGCTGGCTAAGGGTGTCTCTTGTCTGGCTCTATCTCTCTGTGGCTGAGGGCCTTGGTGTGGAGTGTGTTGCTCTCACTTAAAGATACTTTAAGGTTGTTGCAGAGCACTCTCCTTTGGATTTTACGGACATCGTCCTAATTCTGCATAATTTGGGGGTTTTCTTTGGACTCGGTCTGCAGCATTCTGCGTGCAGAGTTTCGGTTTGATGTTGGTCCCGTTTGATATTGTCTTGGTCAGCGAGTGGACCCCAGACCTCACAGCCGTAGAGCACAATGGAATCACTGCATCAAAGACTTGGAGCCAGATCTTAATTGGGATGTCGAGCTTGAGGTTTACTTTATATGGCATAAAAGGCCCTCCTTGCCTTGACTCTCGGGTTATCAAGGCTTTGTGGAAGTTTCCTGTGGTGTTCATTTTCATGCCGGGGTAGGTATAGTTTTTTGTTTGCTTGAGTCTAGAGAGTAACAGCCTCTAGGTAGGATGTGCATTTGTGGAGCCTGGGTCTTTTTTTTTTTCAAAGCATCATTATTTCAGTTTCTCCAAGGTTCACTGTCAGGGGACGGGGTTTGAGGGGAAACTGGGCAGAACATCTAGGTTCTGCTTTAAGGCCTGCTCTGGTTGGGGACAGGAGCACCAGGTCATCTGGAAACAGCATTCACACACAGCAAAATCATTGGATCGCATTGTCTACCAGTGGTATGTCTACCGGTTGCTTCAGACTGGTCTGTTGTCCTTGCTAATTTTTCAATGTACAGGTTGAACCGGGTCGGACTCAAGCAGCAACCCTGTGTCACTACACTAACAGGTGTTGCTTGTGTGAATGGACTTTATGATGTCATAGGTTTTTCCCCAAACACCATTTTCTATGAATTGTAGGCCGCAAGGGCGTAACTTTGGGTCTACCATTGGGGGGGTTAAACTCGCGGCATATTTATTTATTTATTTATTTATTTAATCAATCATCTTCTTGTGTAAAAGGTAACATGCCAATTTGCCGTTCCTGTATTAGAAATACATTGCGATACCTTTACTGATTTTGGCTTCTTTTTTGACTATTTATGCCATAATGACACAGTAGTAAAATTCAGTGTTTAAGCATTAGTCAGCAGTGGCAGCTTCCACTTAATTGATTTTGTGTGTGTCTATCTTATAAAAAAAACACGCAAGAACTTAAAGTGAATAATATCAATTGCATCGCTGTATTATATTGACACCTACATCCAGCAAATTCACACAATTCAATACAATGCACCAATTCAATAAACATATTGTCGGGCATCACCAGCTCAAACTATCAACAAATAAACAAAAGCAGTAAATACAAATAGATATAAAAGCATTCACATAAAGCACCAAACCACCTGTTTGCGTCTTTGGTGTAAAAGAAATGAACTGTTGCACAAATGACTTCTTAGGTTAAGAGGTCCAATTTGTCCTGATGGATGTTGCACACTGCAAACATGGTTAAGCCTCTGCTGTGACATACTTGTGTGTGAACCAAGTTTTTAATCGTCGAAGAGCATAAAGCTCCTCTCTGCCTCAGAGGACGAGACTTTCTAGAATCTTAGTTTGAGGACGTCTATTCGATTGCCATTACAACGTAGCCTATGCTAATCATATAAAGTTCACATAGTTAGCTAGCTAGCTCTTACAAAGCGGGAAATAAATATCTGGCATGAATCAGGAATTATTCAGATCGTCTGGTTTTACTGCACATAGCACACCAACGATACTGTTTGAATGTGAAATTATGCTCTCAATCGAAAATTATTTTGTTTCTCCACTGATACCTCTTTATTCTGAGGGTTTGTATGGGGAAAGTGAAGGTCCCTCTCCACTTTAAATGGAGGCGTAAACTATCCAGGTAGTGAAAAAATATAGAGTGGATGATAACATCTAACTTAACAATACGGGTATTTACCTCCTTATCGTCAGGATTTTACTCCTTTTGGCTTTTGGCTCCTTTGACGACCAACAATTAAAAATTGTTGTCTGGCCCTGGCTGCCTTTCAGTGTCCTTTTCATATCCATTCATGTACAGTTAGCATTAGTCTTCTCTTACTATTCATCCCAGCGACCTTGCGAAATAGTTCGGGTAATACCAAGTAGTCGGTGGGCTGGGGGGGGGGGGGGGGGTACATTACAGATTATCAAAACATGATACTATCTTGACAAATTAAATTAATAAAGACAAACAAGGTATTAATTCAGAATATTTCATTTTTTTGTTCATCTGAATTATGTGTGATATTGAGGGGGTTATATTAGCTGGATCTGATTATTGAGGGGGTTATATTAGCTGGATCTGATTATTGAGGGGGTTATAACCCCTCAAGCCCCCCCGTATTAATATAATTACGCCTATGGTAGGCCGTCATGCCAACTCAAAACAACCACAAGTCTGCAGTGCGGGAGAATGGGGCTTCTGTTGGGTAGATTTGGTGGTCGATGAGGGTGCTTGGTCACCCAATGAACTGCTAATAAACATAGGGTGCTCTTTATTCTGTTGTTCTGCCTCTCTCTCTCTCTCTCTCTCTCTCTCTCTCTCTCTCTCTTCTCTCTCTCTTCTCTCTCTCTCTCTCTCTCTCTCTCTCTCTCTCTCTCTCTCTCTCTCTCTCTCTCTGTCTCTCTGTCTACTCTGTTCATAGTTAATATCTCTTACTCCAGGGCTGTCCATATTCAAATGTGCTTAGCCATATGTATAATATGTCATATTGTCTCATGTATTAATGTATTAGTTTGGTTATTCTCAGTTTGGTTATTCTCGGTTTGGTTATTCTGGGGTCATCTCTCTCTCTCTCTCTCTCTCTCTCTCTCTCTCTCTCTCTCTCTCTTCTCTCTCTCTGTCTCTGTCTCTCTGTTCTCTCTCTGGTCTCTTCTCTCTCTCTCTCTCTCTCTCTCTCTCTCTCTCTCTCTCTCTCTCTCTCTCTCTCTCTCTCTCTCTCTCTCTCTCTCTCTCTCTCTCTCTGTCTGTGTCTGTCTGTCTGTTCCTAGTTATAATATTTCATATTGTCTCATGTATTAATGTATCAGTTTGGTTATTCTCGGTTTGGTTATTCTTGGGTCATCTCTCTCTCTCTCTCTCTCTCTCTCTCTCTCTCTCTCTCTCTCTCTCTCTCTCTCTCTCTCTCTCTCTCTGATATTGACTTTTTTTGTAACTCAATGAACAGTAATTGCCCTCTTGAGCTGAGTGCTGTGTGGCTACTTTCTCTTCCATGGTTAATTTGCAGTATTTCTGTTATCTCTCTTATCTTTCTCTTTTTTAAAAAATTAGATTTATTGTCTTGAGCGCTCCTCGAAAGACTGTGATTCAGTGTGTGATTCAGTCTGTGATTCAGTCTGAATCAGTCTGTGATTCAGTCTGTGATTCGGTCTGTGATTCGGTCTGTGATTCAGTCTGTGATTCAGTCTGTGATTCAGTCTGTGATTCAGTCTGTGATTCAGTCTGTGATTCAGTCTGATTCAGTCTGTGATTCAGTCTGTGATTCAGTCTGTGATTCAGTCTGATTCAGTCTGTGATTCAGTCTGTGATTCAGTCTGATTCAGTCTGTGATTCAGTCTGTGATTCAGTCTGATTCAGTCTGTGATTCAGTTATTCAGTATGCTGCCTGACCTAGTCAATGCATTCCAGTCCAGTCACATCCACACAAAGTCAAGGTCTCTCTGTCTCTCTCTCTGTCTCTCTCTCTCTCCGTTAGGCAGATGGGTGGCTGTGGTCTCTCGCCCCCCTCGAGAGACTGATAACGGAGGTGTATCTGTCGCTCGGAGCGGAGGCCGGGGGTAACTGGCGGCCGATGGCGAGGTCATCGCATTGATCTGAGAGGTGGGGTGATGTAGTATGGCTCACAGCTGGCAGTGCTGTCGACCTTTGTCTGTCTACCTCTCTCTACCGCTGTGTATCTCTCTCTTGTTCTCTCTGTTCCTACCTCTCTCTAGCTCTCTCTCTCTCTCTCTCTCTCTCTCTCTCTCTCTCTCTCTCTCTCTCTCTCTCTCTCTCTCTCTCTCTCTCTCTCTCTCTCTCTCTCTCTCTCTCTCTCTCTCTCTCTCTCTCTCTCTCTCTCTCTCTCTCTCTCTCTCTCTCTCAGTCTCTCTCTGTTCCTACCTCTCTCTTCCATTCTGTATCTTTCTTTTTCTCTCTGTTCTTACCTCTCTCTACCAAGGTGGAATAAAAGATGAAAGGATGATTGACTTTTTTGTCAATCAAAAAAGTAAATCGGTGTTTGAAAGATTGAACAGGGATGATTTAAGAGAAGTGTACTTTTAAACCAATTATATTCCAGCCATCGTTAATCTACTCTTTTTCTCCATCTCAGATTGACCTGATCAACCCCCCCGCCCCCACCCCCGAGACACACACACACCTTTTCACCTCTGATCTGCATCAGTAACGAGAGAAACAAAGCAGGAAGTCAGAACCAGGATGAATCCACAGGTGAGTCCTAGCCCGTTCTGCGTACATGAGTGCCAATAGTTCCCTTCAGTCAAAGTACATCCTGAAGATACAAAGGTTTCATATAATGAGAGCCAACGAAAGGGAGAGATTGCAGCGCAGGGGCAAAGGATGTCCATATATCGTTATCACAACCCCAGGTGAGGAGGGCCAGGTGTGTCTGTCTAGGATGCCATAGAGGATCAGAGAACCACCGATCAGTGGGTCACACTGGGCAGAGAGGGTTGAACATATTGGATGGTCAACTCATTTACAAAACAATCAGACCTATGCGATTACCTCAACTGTAGTACAGATTAATGTTATTACTAAAGATTAGATTAGATTAGAAGTCTAATGACGGTAGGGTCGGCTTAGCTCAGGAGGTAGAGCAGTTGTCTTGTAACCGAAAGGCTGCTAGTTCCCAGCTCCTCCTAGCTGAGTGTTGATGTGTCCCTGAGCAAGACACTTCACCCTAACTGCTCCTGACGAGCTGGCTGTCGCCTTGCATGGTTGACTCTGCCTTTGGTGTGTCAATGTCTATTAACCGCTTTGGATAAAAGCGTCTGCTTTTATCCAAACAATTAGGGCCTCTGCCCTAATTGTAATTGGTATGAATTGAAAGCAAGGTTAGCCAACTTGGAGACGCCAGCCAGGATTTGCTAGATTTTGAAAGTACCCAATGCGAAAGTCTCAGCCCTCCACTCAGGCCTGCCCTCTAAACCTAAGAGGCATGTGTTTTTAGGGAGTGCCTTTCCAATCTAAAGGCACTCCCCCAAAACTACTAGCGCGCGCTAGTTTTAGAAATAGGCCTCGCCATGTGGAGGGCTCCGCGTAGCTACGGTCGGGTAGCTGGGTAGGCAGGTATTTTTTATATTAGACCTGCTTTATACACATAGACATATACATGTCTACAATGCGAAATATGCTTCTAAAATGAACGACCCTACCTTTAAGTCCTTGTTGTACTGACGCTCTGTTCGGATCCTGACAAAGCCCTTCTCTTCTGTACAAAATAACCACTGCTTGAGTCCTCCTGCTCCAACTGGATCCAACCAGCCTCCCTCCTCCCCCAGGTGATCCTAGCAGCTCTGCCACGGTACCACCCGCCTGCCACTTTGGAGCTCGGGCGGACATTTTGGCACTGACTCGGGTTCTCTGAACTCCTGTAAGCCCGAGAGTTACATGTGTGGAGATAGCCGTGATTCAAAGCGAACCGGGGCGAGCAAAGCCCTTTGAAGCCTTCTGTGGCCGGAGGGGATAAATTCACCTTTTTCTGACGAAAAGACAGGACTCAACGACACTCCGATCAGCCCTCTCTCTCTCTCTCTCTCTCTCTCTCTCTCTCTCTCTCTCTCTCTCTCTCTCTCTCTCTCTCTCTCTCTCTCTCTCTCTCTCTCTCTCTCTCTCTCTCTCTCTCTCTCTCTCTCTCTCTCTCTCTCTCTCTCTCTCTCTCTCTCTCTCTCTCTCTCTCTCTCTCTCTCTCTCTCTCTCTCTCTCTCTCTCTCTTCACCTTTCATTTGAAGTTTCGGCTTCCTCCCCCTCCCTCCCTCCCCACCCATAATGGCCGCTCCACTTCCATCTCCTCACTCCTGCGTCGCCATCTGCTGGTGAGGAGGGCTCACTGCGTCTCCCCGCTGACTTAACCCCCCCTCCGGACCTGGCGGCGGTGGCGGCGGCGGTTGTGGCGGTGGGGGGTCTCCCTCGGACGATGGGCGCCCCGGGCAGGGCCCTCCTGGGGGCGTTGGGCTCTGCCACCGCCACCTCCCCGCTGGAGGCGGCGGCGGTGGCGGTGGAGCCTGGGTGGCTGGCCTGGCCCGCCAACGGCTCCTTCGACTTCAACCAGAGCGCGCTGCCCTGGGGCCTGGGGGCGGGGCTCGGGCTGGGGGGGGGCGGGGCGGCGGCCGCCATGGCGCCCGGCGGCCTCGACTCCAACATCTCGCAGCCCCGGCCTTCGGCGTCGGGGGCCGGGGGGCTGGCGATGCGCACGGTGATGGAGGAGAAGAACTGGCCGGCGCTGCTCATCCTGGTGATCATCGCGCTGACGGTGGGCGGGAACATCTTGGTCATCCTGGCCGTGTCGCTGGAGAAGAAGCTGCAGAACGCCACCAACTTCTTCCTGCGCTCGCTGGCCGTGGCCGACATGCTGGTGGGCATCCTGGTCATGCCCGTCTCCCTCATCAACATCCTCTACGGTGAGGCCTGTAGCCCGACAGGGGGGGGGGGATACGGGGGATGGATGGAGAGATGGTGGATGGATGAATGAGGGCTGGTTGGGAGGTTAGATGATGGATGGGAGGTTAGATGATGGATGGGAGGTTAGATGATGGATGGGAGGTTAAATTAAGGATGGGAGGTTAGATGATGGATGGGAGGTTAGATGATGGATGGCTGAGAGGGAGGTTAGATGATGGATGGGAGGTTAAATTAAGGATGGGAGGTTAGATGATGGATGGGAGGTTAGATGATGGATGGCTGAGAGGGAGGTTAGATGATGGATGGGAGGTTAAATTAAGGATGGGAGGTTAGATGATGGATGGCTGAGAGGGAGGTTAGATGATGGATGGGAGGTTAGATGATGGATGGCTGAGAGGGAGGTTAGATGATGGATGGGAGGTTAAATTAAGGATGGGAGGTTAGATGATGGATGGGAGGTTAGATGATGGATGGCTGAGAGGGAGGTTAGATGATGGATGGGAGGTTAGATGATGGATGGCTGAGAGGGAGGTTAGATGATGGATGGGAGGTTAGATGATGGATGGCTGAGAGGGAGGTTAGATGATGGATGGGAGGTTAGATGATGGATGGCTGAGAGGGAGGTTAGATGATGGATGGGTGCTGGATGATGGATGGACGGGTGGATTGGAGGTTAAATGATGAATGAATCGATGAAGGATGGGTGAATGGATGGGGGTTAGATGATGTGTGCTGGATGATGGATGGGTGGTTAGAAGGACCGGAAGGATAGGTGAATGGAAACGCGGCTAAATGGAAGGATGGATGTCTAGAGGGACCCTATTCCACCTGCTTTACTGACTTCAGTATCCTGTCCGTGAAAAACCCCCAAAAACATTTAAATAAAAAGGAATATGTGCACTCACTACCGCACACACTCACACATCCACAGCCCAGCCCAGTGAAAACATGGCACCACACAGCAGATGTAAATGGCGTGTAATTAGGCGCGCGGCATTGAGCCTTTGGTCCCATAAGTTCTCCAAGTGTTTAATCACGGCGGCCCCGACGGCTTCTGTACAGCGCCCATCCCGCTAATCAGACCCCGTTCACCAGATGACCCATCACGTCCGGCTTCGAGGCCAATGTAAAACGTAACGCAGCGCGGAGACACAGGGAGGCGGTCGGGGTGTCAGATCCCCCCCCCCCCCCCCCCCCCACCCCAAACGTTCTGTCGAGACTCCCCGATGAGTGTTTTTGTTTAGATTCATGTTCACGGAGCGTACTGCATCGGCAATAAGGAGTTTGAGGCCGTGGAGTGGATGAGTTACACACACAGGGGAGGAACGCGCCACGCTGCGCTGCGGCCTCACTTCATTTCACGGCTCCCTTAGCTTAGCGGTGGCCGTTCCCGCTACCCTGGCCCCTGAGCGCCAATTCATAAGGTGCTTAACTAAATGAGGATCGTAGCTCGTGTCGCTCGCGGTTACGATAAGACACGCTCAGGTGAAAACGGCAGTTGAACGAGCGTCCTCCGCAGTCTCGGGCGGGGACTAGGGTTTTCCTTTTTGGTTGCCTAGCAACCACGTGTGATCCTCCCTCGCGCGCATAACGATGACGACTGTCAAGTTCAGGGAAATCCGTGTGTGTGTGTGTGTGTGTGTGTGTGTGTGTGTGTGTGTGTGTGTGTGTGTGTGTGTGTGTGTGTGTGTGTGTGTGTGTGTGTGTGTGTGTGTCGAGTCATTATTTTAGTGATTCGTCGTATAGTGGGTCTGCTTAGCCCAGGAGGTAGAGCAGTTGTCTTGTAACTGAAAGGTTGCTCGTTCAGAGTGTTGATGTGTCCCTGAGCAAGACC